>CAUYON010178283.1:0-22758 GCA_963573935.1 Arctocebus calabarensis
AAGACTGGGAGAGAAACGGAGAGAGCTTCTCTCTCCCCACTAGAATTTTCTCCCTCTAACAGATGCCTTAATGTTTTCTGTATTCTTTTCTTTCTTTTCTGTGAATAAATTCTGTCTTACAAAAATTAAAAAAAAAAAAGATGGACCCTACACCAGGATGACTGGTATCTTTATAAGAAGACTAGGACACAGAAACGCAGAGGCAAGACCATGGGAAGACACGGGGAGGAGAAGGCTGCCCCCTGCAGGCCAAAGAGTGAGACCCCCAGAAGAAGCAACCCTGCCAACACCTTCATACACCTTCATCTAGGGCTCCCAGTCTCCAGAACTGTGACAAAATCAGTTTTCTTGCTGAAGCCACCCAGTCCCTGGTGCTCTGTTATGACAACCCTAGAAAATTAAAATAGTATGCTTCTCGTAAGGCACTTCCTAGTTTAAAAAGCCATACTCGGGTGGCACCTGTGGCTCAAAGGAGTAGGGCGTTGACTCCATATGCCGTAGGTGGCGGGTTCAAACCCAGCCCTGGCCAAAAATAATAATAATAATAATAAGTAAATAAATAAAAAGCCATACTCTCCTCAATTTTCTGAGGTTTATAGTAACCAAATCAGCTCTCAGTGTCTCCTCCAAATCCCACTGTGATCTTCACTGCATTGGAAGTTTTTTCTCCTCTATTGCCTGTTGAGGTTACAAATGTCTTCTAACGGTAACCAAAAAGGAGGGTTTTTTAGTCTCTTGTGTTTCTGTAATTCTATAATTTTCAAAACACAAAGGAGGCAAGATGGTTTCTCAGTTGCTTTTTAAATTAAAAAGTTTTTAGGGCTTTCTTAACTTTAATGTTTTTCTTTTTTCTTTTTCTGCTAAAGAAACTTGGGTTTCAACTAATGACCACCTCTTCCGGTGACTGGAGGTGATACACATGTTTAGAATTGGTCATATCTGGTGACTTGCTTTTCTCAATATTGTATAAGAAGAATAAACTAAAGAAGAGAAAGGGAAGGTAGGAGGAACCAGGCAAAAAAAATGTGTTTGTAATAATTATTAAAAGAGGCAGAGTAAACAAATTAGAGCCACACAAGGAGATTTCCAGGAGCTGCTACCTACCTGTTTGTATTTCTGACAATGAGGAGAAAATATGCAATTTGCTGATTTTATAGGCTTTTTCTTAATAATGCTGCCTTCTGTGGGAAGAGCCATAGAATAGGATAAAAAAGCCAAGTAAGTGGATTTATCCAGGGTTGTAGACTGGCTATACAAGCTCAATAGAGACAGAAATGCAAAGATATAATCACTGTGGGGAATTAATTTTAACAAAGAAAAAGGAAAACAAATTTGAATGAGGAAAAAAGTCAACATTGTAGTTGTCCTTGACACAATATAATACCCTATATAGCTCTTTACGTTTGTTGCTTTATTACATTTCTTCCTTAACTAGAATTTTTTATTTTTTATTTTTTTAGACAGAGTCTCACTCTGTTATTGTAGGCTGGAAAGCCCGTGGGGTCAGCCTAGCTCACAGAAACTTCTAACGCCTGGGCTCAAGTGATCCTCCTGCCTCAGTCTCTCAAGTAGCTGTGACTGCAGGCATTCACCAACAACAGCTCAACAAATTTTTTTTTGTTTTAATTTTTAGTAGAGGCCCCGTATTGTTCTTGCTCAGGCTGGTTCTAAACTCATGAGCTCCAAGGATCCTCCCGCCTCCACCTCCCAGGCTTCTAGGATTTCAGGCATTCGTCATTACACCTGACCCAGAATAGGGTGTTCTTAAAAATAAGCAGCACATGGGGTGGTGCCTGTGGCTCAAAGGAGTAGGGCACTGGCCCTCTATACCAGAGGGGACAGGTTCAAACCCAACCCCGGCCAAAAACTTAAAAAAAAAAAAAAAAAAGCAGCACATTATACATTTTGTATATTTGATAGAGGCAAAGTAATTTATTTTGATTTTACTTGAATTTGGTGTGACTTCTCTTGAATTTCTCCCTGCCAAGATGGTATTTACTCTATATTTACTCCATAAACACATACTAGCTAATTAAGAGATATATGCATATATACATGTATATACAAACACGGATATATATATATATATATATATATGCTTTATTGTCAGACCACGTATAACTGCTCTGATGACCACTCTAGAAAAGGAGTTCCAGAGTTGTTTGAAAGGGTGGACTGGGTGCTGCCCAGGTGCACAGCTTTCCAAGGGGAGTATCTCAAAGGTGACCATAGTGACATTCAGCAATGAGGTAGTAGCACTTTTTCTAGGATGAGTTCACAAACTTAATTGTTAACCCCCTATAAATTACATATAGAGAGAAAGGAAGAGATAGGGAGTAATTTGGAAGGGAAAAATCTAAAATACTGAGTTACAGAATTAGTACATTCATGCAAAGATCAAAAAGAGAATTTTTTTTTCATTCTTGTGCACCAGGACGCGTGGTAGAGAATATCTGGATACCCAGTGCAGAGTCAAGGCAGGGTGAGCTGGAAGTAGAAATAAAGTTTCACTATGCATTTTTCTGCAATTTTAATCTATTATCCCTGAGAGGAACTTTGCTACTCTGGGGTTATTCCCCTTCCCACCTTCTTATTAAGTCAATATGACCTAAGAAACCATTAGTGGAGCTCTAATTGAATAAAGCCACTATTCATTCATTATTGCTCAGTTGACTTTCTGTCATATCTAAAAGTGACCTTACTTTGAAAGGCTGACTTTGAAGATCATTTATGTATAAAAGGTTTACTCGGACAGGATTGAACTTTCCAGCATTTTTTCCTAACCTGCAGAAGCTGGATTTCAGTCTGATTTTATACTTTATTCTCTTGATTTACTGATACAGACTTTAGTTTGAAAAAAGGAATGCCCTCGTATCTATCGCTTATGAATAGCTATATTCAGATGAAATATCTACCAGTAAAAATAGATAGATCTTAACACAAACAGAATAACGCAGAATAGATTCACGATTGCTCAAAGAAATCAGAACTGTACCATAAAAGCAAGGAAACCACAGATTAAAAACCGTATTAATTGCCCACCTTTCTTTGGTAAGTTACAAATTTATTAATTTTCCATGTTTTTATTAAAGCTAAATAAAGTGATAAAGATTGTGATCAATAAAGAATCATATAAGTGATTTTTTATGTTCCTTTTTAATGATTTTAATTTAGAAGCTCTTTTCGATTTTTTTTATTAAATCATAGCTGTGTACATTAATGCAATCATAGGGTACAATGTGCTGGTTTTATATACAATTTGAAATTTTTTCATCAAACTGGTTAACATAGCCTTTGCAGCATTTTCTTAGTTATGGTGTTAAGACATTTGTATTCTACATTTAGTAAACTTCACATGTGGCTTTGTAAGATGCACCGTAAGTGTGGTCCCACCAATTGCCCTCCCTCCACCCATCCTCCCTCCTCCCCTCCCCTCACGTTCCCTTTTCCCTGTATTTTTGAGCTATAATTGGGTTATAGCCTTCATATGAAAGCTATAAATTGGTTTCATAGTAGGGCTGAGTACATTGGATACTTTTTCTTCCATTCTTGAGATACTTTGCTAAGAAGAATATGTTTTAGCTCCATCTATGTAAACATGAAAGAGGTAAAGTCTCCATTTTTCTTTAAGGCTGCATAATATTCCATGGTGTAAATATATCATAATTAATCCATTAGTGGGTTCATGGCCACTTGAGATTCTTCCATGATTTAGCAATTATGAATTGGGCTGCAATAAACATTCTGGTACAAATAACTTTGTTATAATGTGATTTTTGGTCTTCTGGATGTATACCTAGTAGAGGAATCGTAGGATTGAATTGCAGGTCTATTTTTAGATCCCTAAGTATTCTCTAAACATCTTTCTAAAAGGAACATATTTATTTCCACTAAAAATGATAGCAATATTGCTCAGTTTTATACCTCATAATTCATAAACCTAAGCTTTCCTCAATTTAAAAAAATGTCTTGGGTAAAATATCTACCCAATTAAAATTTTCGTCAACTTCCCATGCTCCTAAAATGGCCTTTAAAATTATGGGAATCTGGTTAGGAAATGGGTTTACTGCTTCACTGAAGTGATGATAGCTTACTTCCATTTCTACATATGAGGAATGAATTTTTAAAGTTAAATTATTTCCTATTTTTCATGGTCCTTGGCATTTAAAATTCCTATGCTCTAGTCCTTTATATGTAATTATTTTACAAAGAAAAATGAATTCATACTCATAAAAGATTCACGTGTTTATTAGAACACAATAAAAAATATCTACCATGTCTTTTGAAAAATTTTAGGAAGTGATTGCCTGACATTGTGGTCAACTTCCAAAGAAGCAACTTCAAGTTGAAGAAGAATGTGAAATTCATATCGGCACATGGTTATTAATGTTATTCTGATCAATGTGGTCCATGAGCTACACAGACATTATAGATATCTTCTTTTACTAAGTATTCTATGCTACACTTAAAGACAATTAAAAAATATAGGCTTTATTGAGATAGTTATCATTTTATATCTCTTATGAAATATAAGCCATCCCAGAGATTATTGATTACATGTCAATTCTTATTCAGATGAAAATAAGTAAAGGTATGGAGAAATTAAATAGATTGTTCCATGCAATGAAACTGGCAATTTTAAAAGGTTTTCCAAAGAAATCAGGATCCTGATAGCTGAAGTAATAACGTATTTTTGGTTATTTATCTCTAATATGATGTGAGTTTCACAACAAACACACCAATATCTGACATTTACAAGATGAAGATAGACTTTATCTTCTAATACCACACTAAATGCATCTTCTCTGTCTCTTAGCTTAATTATCAATGGTCAGTATGATTCAGTGGCAAATGATTATATGCTGTATTTACAAGCCAAGTTACCACGTAATTTGCAGATCCACATTTTCTAATTGTATTTATTATCATTAAGATGGGCCCTTATCCAGGATAACTGGTATCTTTATAAGAAGACAAGACTAGGACCCAGAATTGCACAGAGGGAAGATAATGGGAAGATCTTGTGAAGACACGGGCAGGGGAAGGTGGCCCCCTTCAAACCAAAGAGGGAGACCCCTGAAGAAGCAACCATGTCCACAAATCAGTAGCCTTTGCATATGCCAATAACAGTCAAGTCAAGAAGCTAATCAAAGACACAATTCCCTTAACAAAAGCTTCAAAGAAAATGAAATACTTAGGAATACACCTAGCAAAAGAGGTGAAGGAGCTCTCCAAGGAGAATTATGAAACCCTAAGAAAAGAAGTAACTGAAGATTATTAACAAATGGAATAACATGCTCTTGGCTGGGAAGAATCAACATCATTAAAATATTACCCAAAGCAATCTACAGATTCAATGTGATCCCCATTAAAATACCAACATCATATTTTGAAGAACTGGAAAAAAAATAGTTGTTTTTTTATAGGGAATGAGAAAAAAACCTATACAGCCAAGGCAATTCTTAGTAACAAAAACAAAGCCAGAGGCATCACTCTACCAGACCTCAGGTTATATTTAAAGTCCACAGTGATCAAAACAGCATTTTGTTGGTACAAAAATACAGACATAGACATGGGAAACTGAATATAAAACCAACAGATGAAAACCAATCTTTTATAAGACAGCTGATCTTTGATGAACCAAGCAAAAGCATATACTAGGTAAAATAATTTATGTTCAATAAATGGTACTGGATAAGTGGATAACCACATGTAAAAGACTAAAACTGGACCCACACTTTTCACCATTTAAAACAGAGGGAAACACTCTTACACTGTTGGTGGGACTGCAAACTAATACAGTTCCTTTGGGAAGAAGTATGGAGAATCCTTAAAGAACTCAAATTAGACCTCACATTTGGCCCTGCAATCCCACTACTAGGCATCTACCCAGTAGAAAAATACATCATTCGATCATAAAGACATTTGCACTAGATTGTTTATTGCCACTCAATTTACAATGTGCCAGAATGTACAATGCCAGAATGTGGAAACAACCTAAATGGTTTGTTGATTCAGCCAATCAACTTGGGAATGGATTAACAAATTGTGGTAAATGTATACCATGGTGTGTTACTCAGCCATTAAAAAGATGGAGACTTTACATCTTTTGTATTAACCTAGATGGAGTTGAAACAAATTTTCCTCATAAAGTGTCACAAAAATGGAAAACCAAATATCCTATGTACTCAATACTAATATGAAGCCAGTAGACGATCTAACACACGGCCATATAAGAACGCAATTCAAGTTGGAGAGGAAGGGGGATTAGGGAGAGGGCAGGAGAAGAGGGGAATTGGTGTGCTCCCACTTAACGGGCTCAATCGAATGGTATCTGGCACACTTTTCGGGTATGGGCTACAAGAGGGACTCTACCTAACACATGCAAACATTGTAACCTAGTTGCTTATACCCTTACATTAACCTGAGATATAACTAAATAGTGAGATGAGTAAAAATAGAAAAAATTATACATGACATATAATTTCTCAATAAAAATTATTTCCAGAACAGACGGAATCATAATATACATTCTATTTTATTTTGCTTTATGTCTCGCTGATATTTGAACCAGCAACTTTGTTTCTCTTTTTCTCTCATACACACATTTACCTAATTATTCATAAACTGTTCTTCTGACAAGGGACACACACTTTGAGTTTACCTCTGGAATTCTTGTCTTCACATCCCTACGAATCTCTCTCCTACCCAGACTTACTTATCCTCCAGTGGATACAAAACCTTTTGATGCTACATTTATGCGCTATTCTGAAATGAAATTATAATCTTCCCTGCTTAAGAACTTATATTCCATAAATTGTTTTCATATGTACTTCTCAAATAGGGTGATTTTGTGAAGTATAATCAATTTTCACAGATATTGAATAATAAAATCTAAACTAAAGTATTCTCCAAGAAAAAACACCCATTTCACAAAAGTACTTTAGCTTTTAAAGGGCACATTCTACCAAGCAAAATATTAAAGTCCTAGGGGGACTTGAAAGATGCTTATTGCAGCAATACTTGAATAATATCTCAATGTCTCCTTTTGTCTTTGTGTTCAGAAATTAGGAAACATTTTTCATATTCTTAAAAAATACAGAGGGGATGCTAAAGACATCAGCTTAAATTTGAAATTTGTAGCTTAGTCTAATCAAGTCCATTTAGAAAGACATTTGGGCAGTTGTGTCCTTAAGTCAACACCTATTGAAGGATACTTGGTTATATGAACGTATGTGCTGTAGAGTTTAATTATATCAATCCTTGTCACTCCATCTTCTTTTCTATATTTCAATATTTGAAGTAATGAATAGGTTAATTATTCTGACTTGATCATTTCAAAATATACCTATGTATCTAAACCTTAACAGTATACCTCATAAATATGTAAAATTAAAAATATAGTAAAACTTGAAAACAATAATCTTGGGATTTTTTTGAAATGACATTTCTCCCCCACAATTTTTTTTTTACTTATTTCTCCCCTGCCTTATAAACCTTGAATATTTTTAGATATAAATATTCCTTACAACTCACTGAAGCAAATTCATTTTTTTTCTCTGTGTCACCCTCTTGGAGTAATCTTGACCCATTTTTCCAGCCAGACAGAAACTTCTATCAAGGAGGATTTTAACTACGTCTGGGAATTTCTTACCTTATATATTTGTCTAAAGCCATGTGTTGGTGGAAAAAAATATGATTCAGCTTATTTTATCAGAAGACAACATGACTCAGAAGGGCATGGGATTTGGACTCCCACAAGAGATTTAGCTCATATTTGCGCTAAGCTCATCACCATGAATATGGAATTAGGTAAGTCATACAACCTCTCTGTTTTCCCATCATGATACAGGACTGTGGTGGAGATTGAAAGTACCAAAGACACAGAAAATGCTAGCAAATTAACTCATGACACTTGATGGATGTGGTAGACTTTGACCCAAATCTCCTATGAAGAAGCTCAGGGACATTCCTTTCTCACCCAAGAGATGTCGTGATGTTTTTCAGGATTTCCTGTGTACTTCTTACCTCCGTCCCATCAGCATGTTCAGATAGCCACATGAGTGAGATCAATCTTAACTTCTCTGCTATAAAGACAGAACTGTCACAGATTCTCCACAACTCACAGACTGCTTGTATGCCCCATGTTGGTTTGGGCATGCTTTTGAAAATTTGAGCAGTTGAAAGTATCTATATAAAGAGACAAAATTTCAACTGACTGCAGAGAAGTTTTGGGTGAAGTTCTGACCAATGAATTAATTGTCATTTGGAATAATTCTCTTAGACATGAGTGTACTAAATAGCTTGCTAGAAAAATTGACAACGTTTACTTAATGAAATTGATTTTATTTTAGATACTCCATTTAATTATTCATTAACTTAAGTCTTTTTATGTGCGTTCAGCTAAACTAGTATTAACATATTAAAGCTTTAAAGGCTTAAAGAATAAAACTGAAGAAGAGTCAAAACCTTATATTTATTCAGAGTATTAAGTCATTTTCGGCAAACAAGCTATCTGTATACAACCTTCAATTAAGATAATATATGCATAGTATGCATTTATTAACCTTTCTCTCTTACCACTATATAAACTAGCATGAAGTTTACATACACACACACATATATAGCATTTCCCTAAAATGTTATTTTTTGGTTGGGATCATTGCTGTGCCTGAAATGTCATTTCTCTCTCTCTCATTTCATGGTGTTAACACAACAAAAAGGAAACAATGTAAAAGTCTAAAGGTCAAACTGTGTCTTGAAACACCAATATCACAGAATTGAACAAAGACAAGAAAGTATCAAAACACCATTTTCTGAGTATTCATATGCTGTGCAATGAATAAATACCTGGTACTTTACATATGTTTGTATTTGATCATATTATTGATCATCCATATTTTGCAGAAGATAATTGAGATTAAGTAAGGATTTATCTAACCTTACGCTTGCAGTAATTGTTACAATTGAGATTCAAGCACTTTCATTTACGGCATGAAAATATGTCCCGTAAAGGAAGCTCATCATTAATTTTGTGCTGTCCAGTTAGGTTAATTTTGTGTAGATGCATTATAATTTAAAATATGATAACCCCTTTCTGTACCCACTTTAGAAAAATACATTCTGTGTTCTAAATGATTTTGCCTCAATTTATTCAAAACAGCCTAATTGCAAGGCATTCATTTCACATAAATGGATATTTATTAATCATGTGCGTAAACATCAGAGTTGCCAATATTTTAGATACAAGATGTTTTCATAAATGAGACATTTGAAACTTAAATCTAGGGAACATATGAGTTCTTCTCCCCAAAGGAAAATGGAGCCCAGATGAAAATACTATCTCTCACTGATAGGACAGCCTTTCCCCACAGCCCTGTACTCACATAAACCTCTTTGACTTGTATGTCAAGCAAGATACCGTGTTTACAGATTGGGCAGGGTCGAAACCATCAACGTATCACAAAACACACCCTGTGCCCAGAAAAGAATCAGCAAAACGGCCCCAGATTGCATGGCCTTTGTAACACAATTACAAACAAATCATAGTTTACTTTAGCTTCCCTTTGGGAAGTTAGAGACAGAGGGGAATCAATATGTTACATTTCTCTTTTTGCTTAGAATTTAACAATAGCATTTGGTCATATGTGCTTCTAGTTGTCATGAGAGTAAATATTATACTTTGTCTAAACATATTTGCAAATGACATATTCGTTGGGAATACATTTATGGGGTACAATGTGATGATTTGATATACATTCTATTGCTACCAACAGTGGAAAAATAGCCTTCGAGTTTGACATTAAAATGTTGGCTTACTGCCATTGTTTTATAATATAGATGCTTAATCTAATTTTTAAAACAAGGACATATGACTAATCTGGATATACTAATTTGATATATAATAATAATAATCTAATAATTTGATATATAATATCCTGACCAGTTAATATTCATTTTTATAATTCCTCAATCTCCTTTGCTTCAGCTGCTGTAACATTAAATCGAATAGAAATGAGTTGATTTTAAAATGTTCAAATGAACATAATACAAATCTCAAGCTTTCTCCTGCCTGGCTAGAATCTGAGCAACGGAGATAATTTTTGAATTTAAATCAATGGAAGTTTCTTAAAGCCTCCTCCTCTGAAAATCCAAAGACTGGTGTAGAATGTAGATCTCCTTTTCTGTCTTTTTTTTTTTTTTTAATGAGACTTCCTCCAAACTAAATTTTTATCAGAGATGCCCCTCATGTAAAGAATTTAGATGGAAAACTAACTTTTATCAAGTTTATCTTAAAGATTGAGAAGAAAGACGCATATAATCAAGAACCCTGGCTCCAAGCCACTCACGAACTTGGCACTGTTTCCTGTTTGACTTTGAAGGAGTTACTTGACCTCCCTGTGACCCAGTTCACTTCCATAACACTCCAAGCGTATTGTGGGGAGGGACAAATATGGGAATGAAAAGTGTTTCCAGCAGTGTCGTGCACACAGTAAGCGCTCAATCAATCTTAACTATTGTTGTGGATCATATTTTCTCAACACAGCTGTCAAGAGGTAGTAATGCGATTTTAATTTATGGATGACATGATTGCTGAGTGAGTTAATTTTGTGTGCAGAGAAGGACTAATGAGAAAAGACAAGAACAATCAAGTAGGTAGGCATTTTTCCTCACAATATGGGTCAAATACATTGTATTAGATAATACAGTAACAGACCATCTAAATGCAAAGCCTGTGACCTAACCAAAGCAGTAGTGAAAGTTTTGGCATAAATATGTGTGTTATTAGTTATATCCCTTTTGCCAGCTTTTTAGAGACTGAAAGAGTGCGTTAAAAAAAGGAAGTTCGTTTCTCAGGGATAAATACTGAGTGGATTTTACAGTTTTCAGGTGAAGGTCATATTATCCCTAAGAAATGAATCTAGCTGATCATGATTTTCCATTTACTCCAAAGGTTACAAGAAATTCAACAATTAGAAGAAATGCAGGAAAAGTCAACAAAATATTTTTTTTGTCAAACTACACTATTTAGTATTTAAAATTGATATTTGAGCTTTGACTTAAATACCATGGGTATTTCTAAGATCAATATCCATGTATTTTCTTCATATTTGAGCGGCATGATTAAATTTAGTCACACCTCTGGGTATGAAAGCTCAGAGAATACTATAGAAAAAAGAGCTGTCATCACACTGAATGCAGCTGTCCAGAGGGTGGTACACAGCAACCATCAACCCCAGATCAAGGGTCCCCAAGTACAGAAGTACAATTCACATATAGAATAGCTCTGAAAAGAAGAAATATGCTCTCCTCTCACTGACTAAGTAGAAGAGTCAGAGAAATTGATTAATCAAAACCTCAGTCTGGAAGGGCTCCAGTAGGTAGAATGTGGAGAAATAAAGCCAAGGGTTGATAGATGGTTAATGATGTGTGGGTCGGTAAAAGGCCTAGTTGGAGACTAATCTCACCATTTCTTCTCACTTTTTTTTTTTCTTGTCTTCATGCCAAACAGGTGTGTGGAAATCAGAAGACTAGAAGGTTACATAGTTAATTTAAGCGGCTAGAAAATTAAAATAGCAAATTTCCATGGGAAATGCTAAATAGCCAAAAATAAAATCTGGACATCTTTCTTTATTGAGGGTGATAGGTGACCTAAATTTTTCCTTGAACAATTAAGACTGATTGCTTTGATTCTGCACATTAATTTTGTAGCATCTACTTGATTGACAGTTATATACATATTTAGAATAGAAAATGGAGTCATTTAATTAGGTTTTCATATTAAAATAAATGTTTTGCTTTATTGCCATAGACATTTGAATTGATAATCACTTTTCTCAAATAGATCTCTTTTCTTTACCCCTTCTGGCTCAGATGGATGATAGATAGGCTGTCAAAAAAAATGTACCTATTTATTTTTTTTTTTAGAGATGGGGTTTCACTAGATTGCCCGGGCTTGCTTCAAAATCCTGGGGCTCAGGTCAATCTCTAAGCTCAGTCTCCCGAATAACTGGAACTAATGTTGCAAGCCTGTGCACCAAACTTTTGACTGACATAATTCAACTAAAATTATCTGAGTCTTAAAAAGAAACTTCTACTTTTTTCAAAACTTTTACACTCAGTTGTATATTTAGAAATCCTCATCTTCCTGGAAGATTTAATTACCCAGTGCCATATAAAGAATCTATAGTTTTGAGACACGTTTAAGATTTTATTTTATATACACAAGCTTGAGTGTAAAGAATACAATATCTCCAGATATCTACCAAATAAATCAGTCGCCAGAATCCCAGTAAAAAAATCCCAATGCAATTCAATCACAGATACTTCCCAAGACCTGCTAGAGATGGAACTCAAAAAAAGAAAATATTTTAAGTAAGTAGCTGATGGAATTCTTATGCACACAGTTAAAGCCTGAGACCTGTTGCTATAAATATTATAGAAAAGATATAAGGACTTTTACTTTCAAAGCACCATTGTCTATACACACTATGCTAAGAACATCAATATAAAAAGCAACATGTATTAGCAGTGAAAGAACCGGACTGGGAGTGATGGAATATAAATCCTGTTCCACTTAGTAACTCCGCACACGTAGTCAAGTCTTTTAACTTCTCTGAACTTTACTCTGGCTCTCTGTTTCACTGAGGAGGTTAAAGACTTATTCTGAGTCTTAACTTGCCGTGATTTTAGAACTTGTGTTATGCTGTTGAGTTGCTATCATTGATCCAATACTTAGAACTCTATCATCAATACATACAGGATACCAATAACTTACCATGTTTCAACATTCAGTATTTACTTATAAATGTGTACTTATCATTACTGCTGAACTATTTTTATTTTATTTATTTAGTTTGAGACAGAGTCTCACTATGTCTCCTTGGATGGAATACCATGGGGTCACAGCTCACAACGACCTCAAACTCTTGGGCTCAAGCGATTCTCTTGCCTCAGCCTCCCAAGTAGCTGGGACTACAGGCGTCCGTCACAATGCCCAGCTATTTTTTGTTGCCATTGTCATTGTTGTTTAGCAGGCCCAGGTCAAGTTCAAACCCACCAGATCTTAGTGTATATGGCTGGCACGGTAACCACAGTGCTATGGGGGCCGAGCCAGCTAAACTTTTTTTAAATGGTTACTTCGTGGTTATAACAATTTGGAAATGGATTAAATCAGAAAACTGAAGGGAGAAAACCTCATTTACATATATTAAATGAATATTCATTGTTTTGTACTAAGAGAAAGGAAACAAATTCTTAAAAATCTGTTTTGTATAGTAACATCTAAATACTTAGGATGTAAAAGAAATCTGTTAATGATAAAAATCTCTTCTGTGGCCTTCTTAATAAGACTTTTAAAAATTCTATACTTCAGAGGAACAAAAACCATTATTTTAAATATCTCTTCAAAATACCAGATTTCAAAACCATATATTAAGATGTCTCTATTACACATTGATCAAGCCCTGTCAAATTTATCCTGGTAGAAAAGAATTGATGTTTGTTGGGGGCAAGAGGGATGTCTGTGGATCAGTAAGTAGGGCCACTGGCTCCATATACCAAGGGTGGTGGGTTCAAACCTGCAGCAAAAAATAGCCGAATGTTATGGCAGGCACCTGTAGTCCCAGCTACTTGGGATGCTGAGGCAAGAAAACTGCCTAAGCCCAAGAGCTGGAGGTTGCTGTGAGCTGTGATGCAACAGCATTCTACCAAGGGCAACAAAGTGAGACTCTGTCTCTAGATAAAAAAAAAAGAAAGAAAAAAAAGAATTGAGATCATCATCAATGCATTGTCAACCTTCTCAAGAATGGAGAAGCTTTCAACTATTTAAAGACTCACTTAAAACTATAGGGGAACAGTGCTACCAGGACGACAGACGTTTAGGCATCCAAATCAAGCTTAAGTATGCAGAATGCCTTTTGGAAATTGTTTACAGATTGCTGTCAGCCACACATGACAAATACAGGCTCTCAGGATCACTTTTCCCAGGGCATTGTTAGAATTTGTCTGAAGGTGACTAGACCCTTGTCCCAAAATTGAAAAAGTCAACTCTGGTCTTATTCTTCAGTAGTCTGTTTGCCACAGCAATTTTTAAAAAATCAATGAAACCACTTCTCTGTGATGTGAAAAAGGTCAGATTACATTTTCTTAGATGCAGGTATACATACATGATAAGGAATATTTGTGGAGATTTTAAGAAGACGTGCCTCTTGCTAACATCAAATATGGACACACTCTTAGGTATTAGCCACTGCACTTGCTTCTCTAAGTCATTCATTTGAGTTTCCCTAACTCAAAACAAAAGCATTTTACTATGTATATTTAAGGTTCGTCTTTCATATTACATGTTCCATAATGGTTGTATTCTTCATTTTCCATATGCATAGACTTAAAAGACATATTTTTGCTGAAAAACCAGCACAGTAATTGCATAGAAAAGGGTTTTTGTGTCTTATTTTGTGTTTATGTCAGCAACAGTAAGATTTATTCAGAAAAAGAGACTATATGGAGGGTAAATTCAGGTACATGATTCCCTAAACCTGTTTTTGATTAAAATAATAGGTCACTGTGCCTCCTCATGAAGAAATGTTAGAACAACAGCCCATGCTTATTGTGCCTCAAAGGGAAAATTCACATTTGAGTGTATTATCTTACCCTGGAGGTTAATTGATTTGTAATTATTTGATGTGTTAGGCACAATTTGTATGATAAAATTGAGACCAGAAGTTCCAACAATATACACAGCATTCTCCACATTAGACAATCTATATGTACTGTCAATACTTCTATGAGTGTCTATAGGAATAATACAACAATATCATCTATTCACAAATAATACTTGAGTACTTGAGTCATTTCTATGTGCCCCATCTTGTTAGGGGCCCTCGGGTTACAGCAATACGTGAGATAATCAAGAAAGACTTCACTCCCCTGGACCACAACTGCTAGTGGGAGAAACAAAATAAAAAGAAAGTCAAATAAATTAAAAGATAGATCTAAATAGAGTCCGTGCCTGAAATAAGACAGGACAGTGGGGTGAAGAGAGAAAGAGCAATTTCTTTAGATTAAATGCCTCTGAGAAGACATTTGAGCTGGGAATTTCTTTAGATTAAATGCCTCTGAGAAGACATTTGAGCTGGGAATTAAATGACAGAAAATATCTACCCCTGGAAGGACAGTAGGAAGAACAGCAGCTCAAAAGTCCTGGGGGAGGCTTAGCGCCTGTGGCTCAGCAGGCTAAGGCACCAGCCACGTACACCTGAGCTGGCGAGTTCGAATCCAGCCCGGTCCCACCAAACAAAAATGACGGCTGCAACTAAAAAATAGCTGGGTATTGTAGCAGGCACCTGTACTCCCAGCTACTTGGGAGGTGCAGGCAGGAGAATTGCTTGAGCCCAGGAGTTGGAGGTTGCTGTGAGCTGTGATGCCACAGCACTCTATCCAGGGTGACAGCTTGAGGCTCTGTCTCAAAAAAAAAGGGGGGGAGCCTCACACGTTCCAAGGGAAAGTATGGCTCATTAAACACGAATGAGGGGCATGAGATATATCACCATAGACCTTAATTTATCCCCAAAATGAGATACATCACCATAGACCTTAATTTCTCCCAAAACTAATTGAGCTCTATACTGTGAAGTCAAGAAAAATTTAATACCTCTAGTTTGAGCGTATTTTAAACAAATGTTTGAATTTTATGATCACTTTTTACCTGTACATTTCAGTTGCATCGTTAGAAGGGATGCCAGTTTCTCTTTGTCTCTTACTCTGCTTTCATTTCTGTTTCCCTTACAATGATACATTATCCTCTAATCACTGGGGTGCATTTGTATTAGTGGTTTTTCTATAAATGAAAACAAAACTGGATCCCTCAAAAGCATGAGGACTTCAGAGTTTTCTTTTTTTGGATAAGTAATATTCTCTCTATGTACTCTCAACATAGTTCATTCAGCCAAAAGCCCTGTTGGCTGCGAGGCCAAGCAAAGTTTCTTCTCCACACATGCCCAATGGGCACGAGCATCAGGGGAAAACAGGTGAATATAGTCCCAGCTCAGACGTCCAAAACTTAAGCATTTTCAATGAAGTCCCGTTAAAGAATTGATAAATAAAATGCATCTTTCATTCCTGCAAATTCAACAATTTATGTCCCCAGGAAAACTCAGCTGAAAGTTATACTTCTCCTTAAATTGATTTTTATAAGCAGCAACTTTTGTTGCCAACTGATCCTCAGACTGATGAGCTGGTTCATAAAAAGTGAGCAGTTGAGTATTTTGAACCACACCACCAAAAAAAGATAAGAAAAATGTCTCCAAGAGATCCCACCAGACTGTGCCTTACTAATCCACACACAAAAATAATTCCTTTGGCTTCACAATAGTCTACAAACAGTGGAACTGTTTAATTTAACTCACAAAGTGGGGCACTTTTGAGATTAAGAGAAGGTTCTCCTAAAACCTACAGTGGGAAAATTGTTTTTGTTCTTCTTGGTAGATACCTAGCAATGGAATTGTGGGATCAGGTAAAAGGTCTACTTTTAGTTCTTGAAGATTTCCCCATATTTCTTTTGATAAAAGTTGTATTAGTTTGCAATTCTAGCAGCAGTATGGAAGGGTTACCTCCTTGTCACATCCATGCCAGCATCTGTAGATTTGAGACTTTGTGATGTGGGCTAATCTTACTGGAGTTAGGTGATATCTCAGACTGCTTTAATTTGCATTTCTCTGATGATCAAGGGTGCTGAGCATTTTTTCTCGTGTTTGTTGGCCATTCAACTGCCATCTTGGACTTAAGCGATTCTCCTGCCTCCACCTCCCAAGTAGCTAGGAGTACAGGTGCCTGCTACAACACCCAGCTATTTTTTGGTTGCAGCCATCGTTTTTGTTTGGTGGGACCGGGCTGGATCCGAACCCTCCAGCTCTGGTGTATGTGGCTGGCGTCTTAGCCACTTGAACCACAGGCGCGAAGCCTACCCCAGGACTTTTGAGCTGCTATTCTTCCTGCTGTCCTTCCAGGGGTAGAAAATTTTCTGTCATTTAATTCCCAGCTCAAATGTCTTCTCCAGTAATCTTACTGGAGTTAGGTGATATCTCAGACTGTTTTAATTTGCATTTCTCTGATGATCGGGATGCTGAGCATTTTTTCTCGTGTTTTTTGGCCATTCCACTGCCATCTTCAGAGAAGTTTCTGTTCAAGTGTCTTGCCCACATATAAAGGGGGTTGTGTACTCTTTTTTTGTTGATTAATTTGAGTTCTCTATAGATTCTAGTTATCCGGCCTTTGTACCAGAATATTTATTGCAGCTTAGTTCATAACTGGCAGGTTGTGGAAGCAACCCGAATGCCCACCAACTCATGAACAGATTAACAAACTGTGGCATGTGTACCATGGAGTACTGTTCATCCATGAGAAAAGATGGAGACTTTACATCCTTTTTATTTACCTGGATGGAGTTGAAATGCATTCTTCTTAGTAAAGTATCTTAACGATGGAAAAAAAAATCCAATGCATTTAATACTAACGTGAAACCAATATATAAGCAACTACACACCTACATGAATGATAAAACGCAAATATAGTCTAGCAAGGGAGAGGAGAGAAAAGGATGTAGAGGGGGAGGGGGAGGGCAATTGGCCGGATCTCAGCTATTGTGCACAAACTGAGGGTGTTCAGCACGCCCCCTGGGTGAAGGGCTCGACTACAACTCAGAAGTTGTAGAAAAATGTAACCTAAAAATGTGTACCTTTATATTGATTTGAAATAAAAAAATGCACAGTGCGAACACAGATACAAACCAGGACTGTCCCTGACAAACTGGAGTGTACAAACTCACTATATGGAACACAGGTCTGAGAAACCTGTGGAAAGTGACGCTTTCTCTCTTCAAAGAGAAATAGGAAGCATAATAAATTATAAGCACGTTTTTGGTCTTGAGATAGTGTTTTGTTCTGTTGCCCAGATTTTCCGATTCCTGGGCTGAAGATCCTCCTAGCTCAGCCTGCTGAGTCGCTGTGATTGCAGGCAGGTACCCCAGCACTTGGCAGGGTACATTGTAAACTTCTTTGATGAAGTAACATACTCTGGCAACTCTTCTATAAAGCCTCCGAGAAAAGAAAGTACGGTGGCTGTGGCTCAAAGGAGTAGGGTGCCCGTCCCATATACTGGGGGTGGCAGGTTTGAGCCCAGCCCTGGCCAAAAACTGCAAAAAAATAAATAAAACATTAAAAGAATGAAAAGAAAAGAACTTTTGTCTGAGGAATGCAAATCCTTTAAACTACCAGGCCCCCAAAAGTATCCAAAGTACTCAAGACTATTATGAAAGCAACATATAATCACCCACACGTTCATAGGGATGATAAAACACAACGATAATCCAGAAAGAAGAGTGGGGAAATGGGGGAAGGGAGGGTGTTTGGTGAGACCTCACCTAATGTGCACAGTGCAATGGCACACTTCAAATCTATTCAGAGTAGAGTATAAATCTCTGGTCACAAAAAGTAAATGGGATGATGGTTAGGTTAATCAGTTTGATGTAAGCATTCCACGTTGTCCATCAAATCAGCACAGTATACCCCATAAATGTACACAGTTATGATTGAATAGAAAATACATAAAATAAAAAAATAACTTATCTGGCCCAGAAAGACATTAAATAAGACTATAGTCATGTCCTGGGTTCATATTTTGAGCTATGTGTAAATCAGCATTACGACGCCATCCGGACACTACAGTCCAACCCTACAGCTTAACAAGGTATAACCAATAGCTAATCAACGCTATTTCCATAAACTGATGAGAATTCCTAACAAACAACTTCACATCAGTCCACTTTCTCGTCTCCTTTTTTGCCTTTTAAAATCTACTGCTAATCTGAGTGTACACTCAGAGCAATGTTCCCAGACTGAGGTCCTCAATGTTGGCCCAACTAAACTCTGGACTTAGGTGAATCTTGCCTCAGCTTCCTCCTATAAACCTCGTGTTGACCCTCAGCCTCGCTGACTTTATAATGCACATAAATACTAAGCACTCTAAGCTGCTCAGAATTTCTTGGAGGAAAGCCCCAAGCTCTTTAGCTGGAGACAGGTTTCAGCATAAAAATAACATATGATGATGGCATATAAAAGGCTAATGCAACTGCCATAAAAGTCACAGTGTACATCTACTTAACTTATTCTTTCCCAAGAGTGGGAAAAAAAAAAACATTGCTAGAAGAACAGAAACTGAGTATTTCTCTAGAAATAGTGACAAGGAAATATCTCCTCTCTAGACCTGGCTACCTGTGGGAATTAAATTGGTATTGGCCATATTAACTCTGAGTCTTAACTCATTTCTAACCTGAAATAAGAACTGCTGAGTCTGTCTGTGTCATTAACTGCCTCATTAAACAGCAGAGGAGGATGTAGAAAGGAAAATAGATCCTGTAAAAGCAAACTAAAGAAAAAGGGAGAAAGAGTTAGAGGGGGAAAAGCAAAACAAGAAAGAAGGAAGAAAGGAGAGAAAATGAGAAAGTAGAAAAAGAATACAGAACTAACAAGAAAACCCAAATGGTGCCTATTCTCCCCAACATTTCTACTGCTCATTTTATCTCTTTGGTAACTGACTATGTTAGATACAAGCAGAATCTCACAGAAATGAGAAAAGGACGGGATATTCTGAAATATCTCAGACCCAAACAATTTTGACCTGCCTTGTACCCCACAGCTAGGGAGTGGCAAACTTAGTTCCAAAATCTGTCTCCTAATTCTGGAGCCCTATATTTTATTTACAGAAGAAAGCTTGTTTTTATAATGTGTTAATAAGCTGACCTTTTAAAATTGTAAATTAGAGTGGTCTATTAAATTCTAGTTTCATCACTTTATAAATGATATGCCTGTTTTTGAGATTCCAAGCAAGCTGTTTCTGAGATATTCGCCGGTTTCTTCTTTACTCACAGTTTTTTAATTTTAATAAGTCATTTAGCTCTCCTCACAGAAATAATATACATTTTGATACTATTTTATTAAATAAATTAATTAAAAAGGCAGTAACTTTGCAGGCTTTATTCAACTCTGATTTTTTTTTTTTAAGATAAATGAGTGGAAAATTTATGTCCACATAAAAACCTGACTACCAGTGTTTACAGCAGCTTTATTCATAATGGCCAAAACGTGTAAGCTACCAAGATATCTTTCAATAGACGTACACAGGCTGTGGTACGTCCATATAATTAAATGTTATAGGGTGTTAAGAAATGTGAGTTTCAACTCACAAAAAAGTCATGAGGGAACTTTAAATGTATCTTTGCAAAGTAAAGAAAGACCGTGAAAAGACTACGTACTGCATGATTCCAAATAGACGACATCTTGGAAAGGTAAAACTATGTAGAGAATTAAAATATCAGCGGTTACAAGGTGCTCAGAGGTGGAGGGAGACAGAAATATGTAGAAAACAGGAGTTTTTAGGGCAGTAAGACTCATCTGTGTGATACTGTAGTGGTGAATCTTAGTGTAAACCATGCACTTGACTTATAATCATATATCAATATTGGTTTAACAAATATAACAAAAACGTCACACTAACAAGAAATTAATTACAGGGGAAACTGTGGGGGTGGGTTGAGACGCCGACATACGGGAATTCATTCTATTCACCCCACAATTTTTTGTTACATCTAATAATACTCTAAAAAGGTCTATTATTAAAAGATCCTAAAAAGCTATGTTGATAAAATGGACCATTTTGTGATTGAAGGTATTAAAACTTTTAGTAAAGGGAGCATAATTTGTATAGACACTCTACTTTTTCTCCAATCTCATTTAAACCATTGTTAACAGAGTAACACCAAGGAATTCTTTTGTTCAAGACCGTGTGTAGGCACTATGAACACAAAGAAATACAAAGCATGTTCTTTACCCCAAGAAATTTACAGTCTTTTTGTGCAAATAGAACACAGATATAACATATCAATGCAATGTAATATAAATAGAACATTGATATACATGTTACATAAATAACAAAACAATGTAATTTATGTTCAATGTTGCTGGATATCATAATGAGAGATGGAGAACTTCATAAATTATAAAGAAATTAAAGCCATGCCATATAAAATAGGGACTTAAGAAAGAAGTGAGAATGAACAGAACCTTGTGTGGAGGCCATGGCAAAACCAGTTGGCTGCAATAAAAAATGAGTTACAGGCTTGGCACCTGGAGCTCAATGGCTAGGGCGCCAGCCACATACACCAGAGCTGGCAGGTTCAAATCCAGCCTGGGTCTGTCAAACAACAATGACAACTACAACCAAAAAATAGCTGGTTCTTCTTAAGACCAAGAATTTGAGGTTGCTGTGAGCTGTAATGCCACAGAACTCTACTGAGGGCGACATAGTTAGACTCTGTCTCAATTTAAAAAAGAAAAAAAGAAAGAAAGAAAGAGAGAGAGAGAGAGAGAGAAAGAAAGAAAGAAAATGAGTTACAGAAAAACTTACAGTGAGAATAGAGACCATATCATGAGACATAAAGAAGTGTGGATTTCAGTTTTGATTTTATTTTCTAAGGGATAAGATGTTAATAATAAAAGTGTCTAAGCTAAGAGGGGCTAGAGGAAGATTAATCCAGTTTAAGTATGAAAATAAGGCCACAATTAGGGTGGGAAAGTTGAAATTGAGGAAGAAGAATCACAAACAGTAACAAAGGAGAAAAGATACAAAATCTGAAGTTAATATTCGATTAAATCTGATGAATTAAAGACAGTTTGGCACTGTTAAACATCCAGCAAATTCCTCGCATAATGGAATAAAAACAAGAACGGAAAATAGCCCCATACTATGAAAATATAAAATCGAATTAGGGAGTAAAACACCCAAGTAGAAAGCAGACAGAAAACGTGTCAAAGCCCCATGAGGGAGGCGCTGGTCACCAGAAACTCTGTGATACAGCCACACAAGCTACAGCACTCTGGGGTGACACAGCAGATGGCGACTCGTCATTTAGAGTCCCCTAAATCTAAACAATCTTACTTCATGCCCCAAATGACACTTCTTATGTTTCTGTAGAGGAGACTAACTGCTCCCACTTCTCAACTTGGAAATTATCAGGGGTGAACACTGGCTCTGTCCCCCAACTTGTCAAATCCTCCGTTTCAATGCTTTATTTTTTTCAGATCATTTTAAAATAATTGCTCCCACAGAAGGATTCTGCCCTTCTCCATCTGAGCTGCCCAGAGGCCAGTTATTTAACACAGGCTCTCATACAGGAATCAATTTTGAGCAGAAATGTGGGCCTAAAGCAAGGGGTGCAGAGCCCTGCAGAAGGGTGGTGACGCCTTCTAAACTCACACAAATGCTGCAGTATCAGAAAGGGGGAAGCCACGGGCTCAACTATAACTTGGACCTTCCCTTAGAAACGGAAACGGTGTAACTGGTAATGGATACTCTTTTTTTTTTTTTTTTGCGACAGAGCCTCAGGCTGTCACCTTGGATAGAGTGCTGTGGCATCACAGCTCACAGCAACCTCCAATTCCTGGGCTCAAGCGAGTCTCCTGCCTCTGCCTCCCAAGTAGCTGGGACTACAGGTGCCCGCCACAACGCCCGGCCATTTTCTTTTTTTTTGGTTGCAGCCGTTATTGTTGTTTGGCAGGCCCAGGGGCTGGATTCGAACTCGCCAGCTCAGGTGTACGTGGCTGGCGCCTTAGCCCGTTGAGCCACAGGTGCCGAGCCCCAATAATTTATTTTTAACTATAGTTTTCCTACTGTACTATTGACTACTAGAACTTATTCCTCCTG
>CAUYON010178285.1:0-13275 GCA_963573935.1 Arctocebus calabarensis
GTACACCTGAGCTCGCAGGTTCGAATCCAGCCCAGGCCCGCCAAACAACAATGGTGGCTACAACCAAAAAATGGCCGGGCATTGTGGCAGGCGCCTATAGTCCCAGCTACTTGGGAGGCGGAGGCAGGAGACTCGCTTGAGCCCAGGAACTGGAGGTTGCTGTGAGCTGTGATGCCACAGCACTCTATCCAGGGTGACAGCTTGAGGCTCTGTCTCAAAAAAAAAAAGAAGGCAGGATCACAGCTGGTTGAAAGGATGAGGAACGGCTGTGTTGGAAGTAATGCGCGGTGGGTGGAAAGCACACAGGGATTTCCACATAACTGAAGGGCCACTCTTGTGCCAGCTAGAAGGAGCAAATAACAGAAAAGAAAGTGAAGAATCAGAAAAGTTCAGCTTATTTTTTTCAGGGAGTAATGATGCCTCTGGTGCTACTAAAAGGCAAACCAATTGCACACCAGGGGATATTGGCACATACATGCTGGCGATGTCCTTAAAGATTTTGAAACACTTGAGGATTTGAAAACTACAAAATATCAAGACTGAAGCTGGGCATTGGGGAGACTGAGCTATTAAGAGATGGATTTGGGTGAGAAAAGACCACAGTCAGGCTGTTTAGATGTTTTCAGTAGTAGCAGTGCAACTGTTAAAACACGGGGAAGGAGAACAGAAGGCTTGGTAGGAACAGGGTCTGCCTGGTTTCCTACAAAGACGTTTGGGGTCTGGGAATGAGGGCGATTTGAGAGCTCAGGCATGGTGGTTACAATTTTTGTTATTTAAACATAACAAAATGGTGGTAAGTTCATGAGTGCTGAGAAGGAGAAAAGGGTTAGGGAATTGCCCAGAGCGTACTTGTCTGGGATATCTCAGGCACACCTGTCAGTTTGGGTGCTAGAAAAGGGATGGTCTATGAAAAAATACAATATGAAGGAAATGATTGTAGCATCATCCATGAGATAGTAAAGAAAAAGGTCACTAAGAAAGAATGCCAAACGTCTGAATTACTGTATGAAGGAAGATGAAATAAGCTAGTTCAATTATTTTTAAAGGAAAAGCATTAACCAGAAGTTAAATCAATAAAGAGGAAATGCAAAGAAAACCTATGTGCAGAAGAGATTTTGAAAGATGGTAAGAAGGTCAGAGAGACAGCTTCAGGTGGCACATTTTCCTGAACCTGACCATCCTGGTGAATGCCACACTGAACAGGTGTAGGAGAACATTTGGGGTCTGAGCTCTGAAACTTCATTAGGTACTTTTCCAAACATCAATATTGAGGATGAGGAACTGCCAGAGAAGAATCAGGAGAGGGCTGCAGTGACGCATGTACTGTCAGGAAGTGTGTAGCATTCAGATTTCGAATGGAAACACACCAGGGCATGTCCCTGCCCTTGCAGAGTTAGTGATTATGATCTAATGAATCAATCCAATGAGACAAAAACCTGTATACAGAAAAGGGATCCAACCCAGTCCTGGGAGCATGTAGTGAGGGTTCAGGGATGGCTTCGTGGAGAGTCGATAGCTAATTCATGTAACGAGTAATCTGTAGGCATAAGCCAGGTGAAGAGCATGGACGTAGGACGATGTGCTTTGAGGCAAGGGAAGAGAAATAATCAGAGGGAATCAACAGGGAAGTAGTTGGTTTGGTTCACTTATTTGTATCTTATTTGTTTTATTTACATCCTGCCTGGTACTTATTTTTGTATGGGGTGAAATTATTCTTCTCTAAAATGGTAACCAGTTTCTTTAGCACTATGAATTGAATAATTGTTCACTTCCCAACTTATTTGTATCATTTCTTTTAATGATACATTGTAAAATTAATATATGATTTTTCTGGTCTTATTCTGCTCTTTTCTGTTTCATTCCATCCCATTCTAGATTAGCCCACACTGTTCTCTGAAGCTTCTACCTATGTCCTGAAAAGATTATTTCTAGGTATTTTATATTTCCATTATTATTATTATGAATAAGTATTTTTCCATTTCACTTAGCATATTTGAGATGATGCTAAAATATTGTGATATTGGCTTCTGCATTTTTATCATGTATTCAGCTATTTTGCTGAGCTTCTCTTTATTGTACAATTTTTAGTATTCTCTTGTATTTAGTAGATAATTAATTCCACCCACAACTAATATATTTGTCTTCGTTTTATAATAATTATTCTTTTTATTTCTTTACTGCCATTACACCTGCTAGAACTTTCAGAACAATACTGAACAACCTGCTAGAACTTTCAGAACAATACTGAACAATCGTTGTAAAGGGGCTATCGTTTACACCCCTGATTTTAAGGGAATCCACCCAGTTGTCCTTCAACATTAGATATGGTAGGTATTCTGTGACATGCTGGGATAATTTTATATGTCTAGCTTTTCAAGAACTATTAAGAATTGGTAGAGAATATTAGACCATGTCTTCTTGAGCTATAAATGTAACATATG
This sequence comes from Arctocebus calabarensis, assembly GCA_963573935.1. NCBI lineage: Eukaryota > Metazoa > Chordata > Mammalia > Primates > Lorisidae > Arctocebus > Arctocebus calabarensis. The sequence goes on from CAUYON010178285.1 coordinate 2,442, forward strand.
TATAGACATTCTTTTCTCCTTTTTACTCTTATATAATATTTCAAATATGTATGTATCTAGAGAGGAAATATTGCACACTCCCCATTTGGTTTCTAATACATAAGCTTGATGAAAATTGTTACCTCTATATCCCTTCATTTCTTCAAGTCTATTATGTCATCCATTTTATAACATGTTTATCCTTTTTATCCACAAAGAAGATATATATTAACCTATTTATTCTTAGAACTTTTTATTACCATGATCAGTTATTTCTGGGGGCACAGAAATATTGCAGTCTAGGAGACAAGAGCTCAGGCACTTCAGCCAATCAATGTATAATTTACTTATTGAACTTCTCCCGCCACCTGTTTCTTTTATTCATTTAGTTCAGACGGTCTCGTGAAATCATTTTTGTTTGCAGTTAATTCCTACTCTAAGTTTTGACTGTATTTAATTATCTTTCTTACCATTAGATTTATTCATGGATTTCCTTTTTTCCAGGCTTCTGCTGACCAGGAAAGGCTTTGTTCTCTTTCACTCTTCACTCTTCATTGATTCTTGGGGCCTTGCAGGATTTCCTGCTACGAGACATTAACAATTTTTGCCTTACTATGGGGTTATTTCAAGGTTCTTCTTGTGTGTGTTCTGCTGTCAGGGCTTAGATGCTGCATACTGAGAGCAGTTTTGGCCTCTGCGTAGACACATCATTGAATAGACCCAGCTTAGTGGTAAATGATGATAGAGGTGGGGGAGATGGAACATGTGACATTACCAAAGAATGCAGGACTCAAGCACCATGACAGATGGTGGAGATCGCAAACACGTTTTCCTCTCTACTTCCTGTTTGGCTTGCTCTTGAGTTTCAGAGATCAAGTGAACTTGGTGTCTCAGCTGTGTCATTGCCGTGTTTTAATGGCAATGTTTCTCATACACGTGGCTGTCTTCCTTGAGTTCCATGTAGCCAACCTTTGTCCATTCATGCACCTGCATTAAGGTTTTAAAACAAAGTCAGTGGGTGGCATATTTAGTTGATTGGGAAATTTGGAGATCAGTGTTTACTTCATCTTTCTGTGCTCAGTATCTAGCTAGCCTGGTGATTGGGAAGAGGTAGTCATGGAACATTTTTTATCGAATAGAATTAAACCATATCGATTGCTGTGGTGATATTCGATTTCTTCTTTCCCATGTACTGCTTAGCACTTTAGGATGCAGAAGTGCTCATAACACTACGTAGTTTTTTCCTAATCTAAAGTTTTACTCCTTGAGAGTACAGTTGTAAGTCCTGTCTCCTGAATTTTTAGTCAGACTCAATTAGAAGTTTTTTAAAAATGTGTTTAATTCTAGAAGGGCCTGTAGCAATGCAATTTCAATTTATTTTTGATTGTATCCTTACTGTAGTCAATAATTGCATCATAAACTGCAGTCCTCACATTAGAAAACTGGCTAAAAGAGTGAACATTTTAATGAACTTCCTATCAGTCAGAAGTAGTGCTCTTATATCCACAGTATCTGAACTGTAGCCAGTAAGTATAAACACTTTTATTCTGTTACTCAGTTTGAGTAAGTCTCACATAGAGTGTATATAAGCTATCTTTCAATGGAAGTGAACTTGCTTTTGAAAATCAGCTATTTGATAAATTTTCATTAAATATCCCAAAGACACACAGCCAATAATGTAATGTATTTTAGGGTGATGGTTTTATTCTTATGAGTATTTGGAATTTTTCAGTAAGTAGGTGTATTCTTAAATAATGATCCGTGGTTTTAATAACTGTGCTGAAAGTCTTAACTGGTAGACTATCTCAAATGAAAAAAGCAAATATGGCGGATTTGGGCAACCTTCAGCCCCAGAAATGAAACGAAAGCGTAACTATTTGTCCAAGAGGAGTCTGGGTGTTTCTTCTTCTGCCTCTTGGCAAAAATGTTCGGCTTTTGCGTAGTGTTTATACTTTTCTCTTGATATGGTATCATTCTATTTTTGTGTAGTTATATTTATCCTTCACTTTCTTTATGGTTCATCCCTAGTGGTTATGCTTAAAAAGTTATTTTCTTATCTTTTCTTCATAGTATTTTAATGGTCATATTTTAAAGTATTTGATGTTTTAATGCATCTGATACTATGTAATACTTAGTGTATAATCAGAGAATAAGGACATGATTTGTTTCCATGTATCTTATTACTTACCTTATCACTATTTAATGAATAATCAACTCTTTTTAAATTGACTTGAAATATTGTATTTATCAAATACTAAATTCATCTACATTTTAGATTTCTTTTCTGTACTTTCTATTGTTTTCATTCATTACTTTGCTACATAGTTTTAATTATTAAAACTATAGATAACATCCTTTTAATTTGGAAGTAACCTTTATCTTCCATTAGTCTTCCTTTTAAATATTTATTGACTGTTATTATTCATTTTATTCCAAATGAATTTTAAAATTATTTCAGTAATTTATAAATTTTTCTTAAAACTATGCATTTTGATTTTAAAGATAGTATATTTTTAATTATTCTGTGAGAGATTTAATTATTTTATGAGTATGCTTTTCTTTATCTTTACCTCATTCCTAAAGTATTTTGAGGTGTTTGCATTTATGTGTTAATCAGTCAAAACTATTTATTTAAGTTATGCACTAATAATAAGCCAGTATTCATGCGAATTTCTTGAATTATAATTACAAAATATATATCTATAAAATTAAGTAATAAATCAGTCTCCATGTTTATAAAATTCCTTTTAATGAGAAAGATAAGCATTCAATATATTGTTGCAAATACCGTAGAAGCTCTGTATGTTGACCACCCAAGGGACTGTAACAAACTGGTCAACAAGTAGAGCTGGCCAACATGAGGAACTAGGCCTAGACTTCTGATATATACACATGGTGCCTGTCCAGTCTGTGAAAAGTGTGTCAAGGCAGGGAGATGGTCAACTATCAAGGTTCTGTAGTGACTATATCATCACAAGTGTGCACAGTTCTTGAAGGGGATTTTATTTATTTGTAGTATTATCAAATTCTGATCCAAAAATGCCAATGTGCGTGGGACTATTGAGATAGGAATGGCATATATAGAAAATTATTGCCAAAGGATAAATTGAAAGCTTGGCTTTTCTCAAGGGAAAGATTTTTGAATATAAATACGTCGTTTTATCAGTTAAAATTTAAAGCTCTTCTTTTCCTGTAACAGTATGATTTCACCTTAAGGCAATGAAGATGCTATTGATTGGTCAAGGAAAGGATAAGTTGTCCAAACATCATAAAAACCAATATTTTAGAAACGTAATCTCTGTTTTTATTCAATGAATATCTTTCATCTGAAGCTCACAAATCCATTAACCCATTGACTTCAGAACACACAGAAATGAAATGTGCTGACTGAGCCATGCAGCAATCTCCACGTGCTCCTGGACATTCATTCTTTTGTTTCTTGCTTCTCAAAATAATTCACCCAAGTTGGATTCAGTTTCTGCTATTGGCATAAATTTTGTGCAACTGTGTAAAATATTAAGAACAAAGGGTGTGATACTTACAAGGCTCAAGTCAGGTAACATGACAATAACATGTGTTGTCAAGTTTTTATTTGACAGTGAACAACGCCTACAGGTGTTGTTAGCACCAAACTCTCGTCTGAACCCAGAGATGCCTTGTTGGCAGTCAAAAAGTTAATAATACTAAGTTGTTTAACCAATGTCTGTATTCAGTGTCTTTCATTGGTTAGAACTGGTAAATCTGTGCAGGGAAGTCTGCTTTTATATTACATAAGGAAGAGAGAAAAGAAAGCATTAGGAAGTCTCCCTTAAACAGCCACTAGATTCTGTCACCCAGGAGAGTGTTTGGGGAGCTCTAGGAATGCCCTTTATGTCAGAGAACTATGAGGTTTCCAAGCCACCCCCTTTTTTTAATAGACTAGGTCTCAATTGCTCTGTTGCCTCTGTTGCAGGACAGTCGCGTCAGCTTAGCTCTCAGTAACCTCAAACACCTGGGCTCAAGCAGTCCTCCCACCTCGGCCTCCCCAGTAGCTGAGACTTACAGTATGTGCCACCATGCCTGGCTAACCTTTGTGGTTTTTGTAGAGGTGGCATCTTTCTGTAATGCTCAGGCTGGTTTCAAACTTCAAGTGATTCTCCTGTTTTGGTCTCCCAAAGTGTAGGTCACTTTTTAGTGTGCACCAGGGAGCAGTCACACTAAGCAGTAGTAGTGGTCTTAAAAAATTGGTGGGTTGGGGGCTTGTAGTTCTCTGATATCATGCCTAGAGTTCCTGAGGCCCAGACTCACCCTTAGAGCTCGGCAGAATGGCGGTGAGAAAAATATGTGGATGGTAAAGCAGAGAACATTCGGAGAAGGTAGTCTGTCAGGATCCCTCGTTCCTGTCCCTTAGGCTTTCTCCTGTTAACTGTATCCTGGAGATGATTAAAATGAGGTGCAGATACGCCACAAGGGACTTTTCTCTGTTTTGTAGTCAGTGAAAGGTAGACTGGCTTTTCTAACATCTGGAATTCTCTTTGAATGTTGGGCCATTTCATTGCTGATGTAAAAGGCTTCCTGGGGAAATCCTCGGGCTGCTTTTCTGAAGAAGTACCATAGTGGCCTCTAGACTAGATCTGAGTCACTGATTGATGAAAACTCAGAGCTCTCACTTCTTATGCCCTTTTAACTTATGTGGAGCAGATCAAATTAAGTCCTCTTGACAGACAGGCTTTTATTATTCAACAGTAATGTATAGTGATGCCACAGTCAGACTTATAAAAACGTTAAATTTGTATCTCTTACTTTTTCCTTCTGATTCTTTTTGGAGGTAGACCTCTTATGAATATGACTCTAAAGACATTTGTCAGAGAGAAAGAGAGAGAATAGGATAACTCAGGTGACTGTCTTAACAGAGGCCACATAGTTACTAACCTGGAGAAGGCAATAAAGGACAGTGTTAGATCTTAGCAAGAGTCTCTGAGCCAATCAGAGAACCCAGGTGAAAACAGTTCATGTCCCCTGCTGACTTGGCACATCCTTCGACTGCTGGGTACTCAACTTATTGACACAAAAATAGAGGTGGGTTTGAGGTTTCTGAGTTCCATTCTAGGATGGTACACAGTAGTGGCACACTGGCCCACAGAGAACAGTGTAAACATTTCCTGATTTTTAACCTTGGATGAGCTTCTTATTTTTCGAATCACCTTGATACAAACCTGTTGGGCCTTTTTTGAAGGAGCACCGGATGGACCCTTTGCACATATTGCTCTGGAACCTATTTTCTTTTTCTTTTCCTTTTGTTTTTAATCTTTTATTTTGAAATAATTCTCACTGAGGCTAGCAAATAAATTTCAGTCACAAATACTAGCCAATCTAGTACTGTATTGTGCTTCTAAGTCTGAACATATGACCAGGAATTCTCAACCACTTGAAGAAATTGACCTAGATAAAGGAACTGTAGGGCTTCTTTCAAGGAATTGATACACACTACAACACTGGAAAATACAAGTTCTTATAATTATTGTTTTATTCATAAGAATGGGCTCATGGAAAAACATCAAAGTTCTTGAAAATTGTACAATTGAAAAAACAAAAACCTTCAATAGATGAATTGACGAGCACTGAACACAAACTGACTAGTTGTCTGGGCAGGAAAAATGGAACAATGGAAATAGTATAGAGAAAATATTGTATGGGTTAAATTGTCCAAATGTTAGCCCCCCAGACACCATATGTATAGTACATATATGTGTGTATATGGGTGTGTGGATACATACATTTTTCTCTTTTTGTATTCAGCAAATAGAACTTTTGTATTCTATCAAATAACAATGAAACAAATATAACAGTTGGCCATAATAAAACCACAAAGAAAATCTCAGAAGATTCAAAAGCAGAAAAAAGGAAAAAAAGTACAGCCCGTAGTCTTTGACTATAATAGTCATTAAACTAGAAAGTAACAAGAAAAAGCCAAGCCCAAAATATTTATCTGCATTTTTGAGAAAGAAAAAATTAAAACTAATATTCCAAGTTAATTTAATGTGAAGGATGGTAAAAGGTTTATCTATTAAATTAGTCCCTCTACATACATCAAGAAAGCATGTTTTCTTTAACCCGATCATGTTTGTAGACAATTATTTTGGTGTTTTACAGGGTGTGCCCAAAGTCACCATACATACATATTCTGGTGTTTTACAGGGTATGCCCAAAGTCACCATACAAGTCACCATACATAGTACCATTATTTAGAAAATATTCATTATAAAATTTTGCAAAATATTTTCTATGTCTTAGACACTGTTTTCTGTGCGCACACAGTCTTCTCCCCAACTCATGGTGAACCTGTTTCAAGATATCTCTCTTTCTATTTCTGGGGACTTTGGGGACACCCCGTAAAGTAAAGGAAGATGACCTGCTTACATCATAATAATTGATAACTCCTCCTGCAAAGCTGAAAAGCCTTCAGAATCTTCATAATTTTAAAAATGTTTCATAATTTTAAGTTTTCAGTTTTCATTTTTGGTATATACTTGAGTAAAAAGATTTGGAAGTTGCTACTAAGCTTTAATCTTTAAATAAGCATGTTTGTTTACTACTCATTATTAAGTCATTATATTCTTTTCAACGTATTTTAAATGGCAACGAAAGCCTTATAATCAATAGCATTACCAATAACAGAGAGAAGCAAATTTAATGACCATATTGGCTTTATTGAATGGGTTCCTGCCTCAGTTTTCATCATCTCACCAAAGTTTAATTGGAACATTCACTACACTTTGTATAGTATTGAAATATTTGTTTATAAGAATATTTTATATTATATGTTAAAAGGTTATATAATATAAAAGGATTCTTAACTAGTTTAAATCAATTATTTCACTATATAAAAAGACTAATATGATATCTTATAATATTTGGAAATTTCTGAATCAATTTTGAGGTCATATATTTAAAACTATTATTCCTTTAAAAACAACATTATTTTTTTTTTTCTTTTTTAGGATTTGGAAACATCTCACCACGCACAGAAGGTGGGAAAATATTCTGTATCATCTATGCCTTATTGGGAATTCCTCTCTTTGGTTTTCTCTTGGCTGGAGTTGGAGATCAACTAGGGACCATATTTGGAAAAGGCATTGCCAAAGTGGAAGATACATTTATTGTGAGTATGACAGACTTTGAACCAGAGATATTTGTTACCTTATCTATTACCTCAGACACAGTTAGACATTCAATTATGAGGGTTTCCATAATAGTTTATTTGCATCTCTATTAGCATGTAATTCACTGTATTTTAATTATTTTTATACTTAAGATTAATAATAAGTTAGTGCATGAGAAAACCCCAAAAAGATATATGAAAAAACTAGAAATTGAATAATCATATGTTCAGATTCCAGATATACTATCTCCTAGCTATATCCTCATAAACTAGCTATTTTTGCCTCAGATCTTCATTTTCTTACTTGTATAATGTGAATTTTGGTACTATGGTGGCATTACTCTAAAGTGGTGGTCCCCAACCTTTTGGCATCAAGGACTGGACCAGTTTCATGGAAGATAGTTTTTCCACGGACAGTGGGGAGAATGGTTCAAGGGTGATTCAAGTGCATTACGGTTCCACATCAGATGACCAGGTCATCATCGGATGACCATTAGATTCCCACAAGGAGTGCACAATCTAGATTTCCCGCATGCTGAGTTTACAACAGGCTTCAGGCTCCTGTGAGAATCTAATGCCTTTGCTCATCTAATAGGAGGCGGAGCTCAGGGGTGGAGCCTACAACGGGGAGCTGCTGTAAACACAGATAAAGCTTTGCTTGCTCTCCCACTGCTCCCCTGCTGCTGTGTGGCCCAGTTCTTAAAGGGGCACAAACTGTACTAGTCTGCGACCAGGGGATGCGGACCATAGCTTTAAGGGTTAGCAGCAATATATGTTAAACATTAACATAGGTAGTAAATCACTGAAAATATTTTGTTGTTTAAAAAATTGCTTTATCATCTGGGTGTGGTGGCTTACGCCTGTTATCCTAGCACTCTGAGGCTGAGGCAGGTGGATTGCCTGAGCTCACAGGGTCGAGATCAGCCAGAGCAAGAGCAAGACAAATATCTGGGCATTGTGGCAGGTGTCTATAGTCCCAGCTACCCTGGAGGCTGAAACAAGAGAACCACTTGAGCCCAAGAGTTTGAGGTTGCTGTGAGCTGTGACACCACAACACTCTACCAAGGGTGACAAAGTGAGACTGTGTCTCAAATAAAATAAAATAAAATACATTGTTATATATAGCCCCTCTGGGAAGGATGTTACCTAAATAACAAATACAATAAAGATGAGTATATTACTTAATTTAGTAATGCTATTGATAAAAGTGTATGTAAGGAGTATAATTCAGTAGAACCAAAGATAGTATATGTGAAGATGTTCATGGTTGTATTATAGTGAATAAAAAAGAAAGAGGATGCATTATTAACATTTTAAATGAAAAATAATTAGCCTCCTATTATTCTAAGTCTGGGTTCTTGAAAATTATTGCAGAAGAAAGTGGTTGTGTTAGAGGGTGGGATTAAAATGATTTGTCACTAGTCACACAATTCACAGAAATAAATTTTATTTAATGTTCAATAATGTTTTTTCACAAAAAGTTCAAAAAATTTGTGTTTAACTCTATTGATTAAATCAAAGTTATTATTTTTCTCAATTTAGATTGTAGTTCCAATTTTAGAATTAGTCATGTTTCGTATTTCAGATTAAATTAGCTCTTGTTTTTACCATTATAGTTGAACAAAGCATAGTTTTCCTATACAGATAATGAAAAGTATCTTCTGCTTTAATAGAGAGGGCAGATTGGTGGCATAAACTTGGTGATGCTGAATCACTCATTCTTTCATTCAACAAATTTTCAAGTGTCTGCTAGATGCTGGGTCATGTTTCTTATGTAGTAGATACACTACTACATAAAAACGAAATGCATTCGCTCAGAGTGATGAGTTTTCAGTGTTTGGTACCAAGCACCGGTATAAAGACTTGACATACCGGAACTCATTTAATTCTCACGGAAGAGATGAGAATGTGAACTAAGGGACCTCCTGTGTTCTCTCTCCATTCCCTGACTTCATGGATCTTTGCCTATCGAATTCTCAAGCTCTAACATTTAGTCATGTTCATGTGATGTAGGATGTGAGCTGTAATTTTTACAGCAGATAGGACACACCTGGCCAGAGATTAAAAATATACAGTAACCAACCTCAGAGAGCCTGAAGATAAATTCATATGTATAAATACACACACACGCACATATATTCATGCACATACATACACACATCTATATAGTCACACACACATATATAGCAACTTCATTGAATAATTACACTATGGAGATTTTCACACAATAGTGAAGGAAGTACAACAAAGCTGGGTCCTCTGATGAAATTTATGGCTTAAAGATGTTAAAGAATTTTCTTTACCTACAGATCATGTAAATTTGTTAATTGTGCAGTTTAGTGCCACAGAACAAAGAAAACAATTCACTTGGTTCATGTGGGAATAAAACTGTGGACTTTATGTCTGTTGGTACTATACTCTAATTAATTGAATTCGTTGTAAAGAAAAAAGTATAATAGGAAAAAGTTTCCATGAGATTAATGCTCATCAATTACAAATTGCAAACATTCGATTCTTGTTTCAGCTTTTTCTTTTCTTTTTTTTTTTATTGGCCGGGGCTGTGTTTGAACCCACCACCTCCCGCATATGGGGCCGCTGCCTTACTCCTTTGAGCCACAGGTGCCACCCAACTTTCAGCTTTTTCTATTTCCATACATTTCTGAATTTTCTGTGGCCCACAATCAGTTGTGTGCCTATAAAATAGAAATATTTCCCAAGTAGTTCAGGTAAACAAATAAGATGCAGATCTGAAGCTGTGTTCTCAGAGCAAATGTCATTTATTTTTAAACACATTTTACTTGTCGTAAAGCTATGCGAGAGTAAAGCAGCATCATTAATAGCATTGATTATTTTGAGTTATTTATGTTATTCCCAATTTTTGTAAGCAATGACGATTGAAAGCTAAGAATAAAAGGGAATAAAATAACATGCGTTGTTGTTAATTTGCTGGTAGCAGCATATAGGTTAACTTCATGAGCAAGCCAGTGATTGGTCTCCCTCTCTCTCTCCCGCCCCCACACTCATGTGTACATACACACGTGTGTGTGCAGAAGTGGAATGTCAGTCAGACCAAGATTCGCATCATCTCAACCATTATATTTATCCTATTTGGCTGCGTCCTCTTTGTGGCTTTGCCTGCTATCATATTCAAGCACATAGAAGGCTGGAGTGCCCTGGATGCCATTTACTTTGTGGTTATCACTTTAACCACCATTGGATTTGGTGACTACGTTGCAGGTAAGATTTTCCTGGCTCCCGCATTGCTCACCTAAACAGTTTCTTTTAGACTTTTCATTGGGATTGTAATGAGACGCAGGGACTGTATGAGTTTGCTAGAGCTGCCGTGACTCAGTGCCTCAAACTGGGTTGCTTTAAACGAAGGAAACGCATTCTGTCGTGGAAGTTGGATATCCGTGTCCCCGCAGGGCCATCATCCCTCTGAGCCTCTGGGTGGAATCTCTCTTGGCCTCGTCTGGGTTTCTGGTGGAGGCTGTCGGTCCTGGCACTCCCCAGTTTACAGCTGCGTCACCCCCTCCCTGCCTCCTCCACATGTGGCGTTCTCCTCAAATCTCTCCATTTCTTTTTTTTTTTTTTTTAATAATTTTATTGAATCATAATTATGTACATTGGTGCAATCACAGGGCACGATTCATATACATTCAGAAATATTTTGATCATACTGTTACAGATATCCTTCATGGCATTTCCTTGATC
>CAUYON010178290.1:0-12881 GCA_963573935.1 Arctocebus calabarensis
AGAGGCAGGAGACTCGCTTGAGCCCAGGAATTAGAGGTTGCTGTGAGCTGTGATGCCACAGCACTCTATCCAGGGTGACAGCTTGAGGCTCTGTCTCAAATAAATAAAATAAAATAAAATAAAACCTTCTATCTTGTTATCTTTCTTTTGGTTATCCAAAAGTGCCTTCTTCCTCCTCAGAAGCCTTGCATACACCTTCCCCATTGTCCAGAATTCAGGAAAGTTCCTACACTTCTCTTGGTATATCAGTAATCTAGTTCCATGTAATATGCCATACTCAAAGTCAGTGCCTTAAAATCACAGTCATCTTATCAGCTCATGATTCTATGCTTGGCAAATTTGGGCTGGGTGGGAACAGCAGGGTGGCTCTTCTGTTGTCATCATCTGGAGCCACTTTTGCAGCTGCAAGCATCTTCAGTGGGGCTGGACGATCTAAGTTAGCCTTACACACAGTTGGTGCAGGCTGTCAACCACTTGGGTTCAGGCAACTTAGCTGGAACAGCTCTTCTTTTACCCATTTCGCCTCTTGTCCTCCAGTAGACTAGACTAGACAGAATGCTTCACCTGGAAGTCTCAGGGAAGTGCTCCAAGGAAGAAGACTGGAATGTTTTGCTTCTTCCTTAGGCTTTTAGAGATAGAAAGTCAAAGTCCAGCCTGAATTCAGTGGATGGGGAAATGAAGTCTACCTCTTCCTGGAGAAGCTGGTCACTTTTGATCTACCGTCCTGACTGACTATTGCTGCTGCTTCAGATATCAGTCCCACATCTTTTCAACAGAAAAACATCATTCTGAATCATATAATACAATAAAATCTTATGTTAAATACTCTTAAATCACCTTACTTTTTTCCTTGCAGTATTCACCTCTTTTTATAAGCAAATGTTTATTTTTGCAGTTATTTGGTTAAATCTATTTTCCCTCCTGTATTGTGGGGGCAGAGAAATGGCCTGTATCTTCAGCGTCTACCTTAAAGCCAGGTCCAAAGTCACTATTCCTTAAGTCAGAGGTTCTCAACCTTCCTAGTGTTGCAGCCCTTTAATACAGTTCCTGTGGGCTGCAACACACAGGTTGAGAACCGCTGCCTTAAATGTTTCTTCATGAACGCAGGAATGCGACAGTGAGGTGGGGATATGGTGGTTTGAGAGGTGGAACTGCCAATTCCCAGCAGTGGAAACCTCACCAAGCAATGTAGTCATTTTGTCATACAGTCTTCATATGTGTGTACACATACATACAATAAATGTGCTTGAAAGCAACATGACGTTAGTCATTTAATTTTTAACAAAAATACACATTTCACCTTCATGTATTTTTAGTGCATGAAAAATCACACAAAAAAAAAATCCCCAGGAAATTGTTATCTCCTATGCTGATTAATACCTGTACATATATAAATACCGTTCTAACTAATCTTGGGCCATTTATGTAAAAACAGGGGCAGAAGTAGGGAGGTAAAGAAGCCTTATGTCAGCCAACAACAGCCTTTGTAACTCTCAGGTGGCACGTGTCTCTTTTCTAGCAGGTGGAGAGAATTTCCCAGGGCTAATCTACTATCTTGTCAAAAATACCCATGATTTGTCAGTTAAGCCCCTGATATTTTTAGTGCTGGAAAATCTGTCAAAATGACCCAAAAAAGTCACATTTTACAACTATGAGAAACAAAACCACGGGGGTAGACCGGAATGAAACACATTCATTAGTAGTAAGTTTGAGGTTGACTGGTCTTTCTTTAAAAAAGGAAACAAACCCATTTCTTCTGTTTTTCCAGTGGTGTCAGTCTTCAGGGGCCCTTCTTTACTTTGTACTCTTTGAAAGTCAGAAATATACCTACCCATTTCTGGTTTCCTGCTATTGTGTTTGAAACACGGATTCCACAAAGTTGGGGTAATCACGGGGCTAACTTTGTCAGGAAAGTTGGCTTTCATAAGTTAAAAATACTCAAATTTCAGAAACTCTTTGCTCTGTGGGGTTATGAATGATTGGCCACTATGCTGTTCCCTTTGGAATTTCCCATCTTGTGGAAATCCTGAGACATAGATACTGTTTTTCTCTTCTCTTGTGTTCTCTTTCTTTTCAATTTCTCTAAGCCATGATGTGTCCAAAAAGCACCATTGTGTGGCAGAAAGAAGTTTCAAAAGACATAGGAAGTTATACCAAAGAAAAATAGCCCACCACAAAATGTTTAAAATATGTCTGGCCTAGAAAATCTCATGATTTCAGCATTATTGGGGCCAGAAATATATTAGTTTAGGCCACTTTATGATAACAAGTAGACCAAACTTGTCATGCCTAAACACAATGAAACTTTTTATTGCTTCATTACATAACAGTTTGCAGAGGTGGTAAAGTATGTGTTGAAAGTAGAAGTGACTCTGCCATCTCCAACATGTGGCTCCAGTGCCATTCTGGAGGTTGCCGGAATGGAGAAAGCGTGGAGAAGCCTGTGTGGAAGGGCCCACATCACTTCCATTCACCTGCTAGCAAGAGCTCAGTCTCACGGCCACATAAAACTACAACAGAAACCATGTCTGTAAAGGAAGAAAGAAGATGAAGATGGTTTTCGGTAAACGGTACCTGGTACAAGATAGTGACAAAAGAAAATCTTTGAATAAGTGAGGATTAGTCTTTAGTACTACTTTACTTCAACTTCACAAGGTGGCCCTTAATTCTGTACTAGACCAGCTTTCATGCTGCTCTCAAATACACGGTGTTTCCTTTCTGTCTCTAACTTCCCCATCTCTACAACATTTCTATACCCTGCATAGTTAATATTATTATTGTTTTGACCCAAGGGTGGCTTCATAATATCTAGTCATTAAAGACAATTCAGAAAATAGCATAGTGATCAGGATCACTTTTCTATTTGTGTATTCTTCAGTCATCCCCAGTTACTCCCTGTTAAAATGATACCAGGCATGGTGCATAAGCTCCTTCCCTAACCCAGCCCTTGGTCTGTACGAAGCAGACGTTAAGAACTCAATCTCTGCAACCAGGCTGTCTAGGTTTGACTTTTGGGGTTGTTTCTGGTTTTCTAATCTTGAACAAGAATTAATAACTCTTGGAATTTGTTTCCTTATGTCTAAAATGGGAATAATACTCACATCTACCTCACTGAGTTGTGAAATTTGATTTTATACAGGCAAATCACATAGAATAAAAAACACTTGTATAAATTATTATTATCCTATAACTGTACCTTCCTCTATTCCCTCCAGTGCACGGCTCCACTCTGTCATGCTCAGTATCAAGAGCAGCTACATCATGAACAAGGGTAACAGTCATGTACACAGCGACTCCTATCGGCCAGAAACTGTCAGGTAATGATTCCTGTTGTTCCAAGTCACTAAAGTTTGGGGTGATTTGTTACACAACAAGCAATAGATAAGGTAGTGAAGGGTCATGTCTAATTTACTCAACTTGTCATGCCTAATTTCTTACAGCCTCTGATTTTTTATCTATTAAATAGTGATAATTTCACTTTTACCCAATTTTTGTGAGAATTACATTAAAATGGTACCTTAGAGTTGTGATTTTCAACCATTCTGCCATGGCACACAAGTGTGCATGAGAGAATCTTAGGTGTGCTGCAAAAAATTTTAAAGATCATCAATTATATTATTTTTGAAATAAGTTCAAAGCACAGTAAGTATATTCTTTCTTTTCTCTCTCTCTTTTTGATCAATATAATTTAAGTGTGATGTGGAAGTTTAACTATAGGTTCAAATGTGTCATGAAATAAAAAAGTTTTAAAAATATTTCCTTAGAGTGGCATCCATAGCTCAGTGAGTAGGGCACCGGCCACATACACCCAGGCTGGTGGATTTGAACCTGGCCTAGGCCAGCTAAACAACAATGACAATTGCAACAACAATAAAAAAACAGCCAGGCATTGTAGCAGGTGCCTGTAGTCCCAGCTACTTGGGAGGCTGAGGCAAGAGAATAAATTAAGCCCAAGAGTTTGAGGTTGCTATGAACTGTGACTCCATGGCTCTCTACTAAGGGCAACATAGGATGACTCTGTCTCAAAAAAAAAAAAAATACTCCCTTAGACTAAGGCACATGTTACAGACGATATGAAAGAATTTGACTCAATGCCCAGCCCAGAGAAGGCATTTACTAAACATTTCCATAGATTTTCTTCTGGAACAAATCACTACACCTCTCTTCTCATTACCAGCTAAAGTTTCTGGCAATCAAGATGGTTTCATTAGTGGATTCTTAAACATAATTATCAGCCTCTATATAGGTTGCTATATGAGAAAATTGGGGAAAGAATTATTTTTCTGGACTAATGCTCAGCATGTCTGAACAGTTCACGAAGAAAGCTCTTTCCACTGACTCCTTTTTTAGTCACACATTTTTAGTGTCACACTCCAGGATGTTAGTGTCCTGTTTCTGAGAAACCATTTCAAACTGCAGAATGTAAATGCAGTTTAAATGTATAAGGACTTATACTGGTAACAAAGCAGATGCAACCAAAATGTGCAAACTCAGGGAAAATGTAAATTTGAAACAATAAAGGATTTACATTGTCATGAAATGCCCCAGGGAGTGCACTAGAGCTGTGATTTATTAGGAGGACATGCAGAAGTAAATGTAAAGCCCCAAGTGCAGTGTGGCTTTCTGGGGACCACTTCTTTATCATTGAGAGAAGTGATGAGTCTTTAATGATCTGTACTTAAAAACCAAAATAATAAGCATTGCAGGAGTACAGACTATTCATAATTATCCTCATGATAGGGAATCTCTTAGGGTTTTGCTAATTTATTCTCACTGGGAAGGTATGAATAAAGTAGACAGGTGGGGAAAATAAAACTTAAAAGACGCAATGCATCTCTCTGCTTGGGGAAAATTTCACATCGGGCAGCACTTTAATGTTTGCAGGGAAGCCAAGTGCTCTTCTGTTCTATGCTGTCCTTGCCAGTGTTTTTTCCTGATCTCATGTCCAAAGTGAGCTACAAGGGAAAGCCATGACAATGGTGACAATAATGGCTAAAATGCATTAAGCATGTTTGTGACAGTACTGTTCTCAAACACAAGCATAAAAGTGTGTTTTACCTACACACACACACACACACACAGATACTCCGTGATTTCTGATGGAATTATGTCCTGATAAACCCATCATAAAGTTGAAAAATCTTAAGTTAAACCATCCTATGTCAACATATGTGTATCCACTGTCTATATTTCATGAATGAGGACACTGAGGCACAAGGAGGTGAATAGCTTGTCCAAGGTCATACAGCACATTCATAAGGTCAGAACTATATTCCTGTAGGTGTTCTAGACAAAGTTCTAGTCCAGGCACTCTGATTCTACCTAGAAGGATCGACCTTCTTAATGGTACACAAAAGAGCAGCAATAATGAATTATCAAAGAGAAAATTTTAAAACACACACTTTTTGTACAGCACACAATGTTTTTTCACATAAACAACCTCTCATTCTGAGATGGGTGCTATCGGTTCCTACTTTCGTTGCTAGAGAAACTGAGACTAGAGGATCTTCAGTATCTCAACTAACATCCCTCAGGGAGTGAGTGTGAGAGCCAGGGGAAAACCCTTCATTTATCACACAAGCTTTACCACTTAACAGCTGGTGATACTGAGTGAGTTGTTTCACCTATACAAACCTCTCTAAACTGATTTCTTACCGTATAAAATGGGAATAATAATTTCTCCATAATAGGTTGTGGTAGTATTGAATGAAATTAGTTACATATGTAAAAAACATTTAGCTCAGTTGATGGCACGTAGCAGGTCTGTTACAAATATTTGTTATTATTATCAGCAAAATCTTCTCCATCATTAGTGGAGCTGATGTTTCCTTTTATATTACTGGAATGAAATGTCTCAACTGAGTTTCAGTTCTATCCCATACTGAATTATTCTTCAGCTGAGTTTCATCATTACAAATGTATATTCCCTACTCATAAAACTGCCTACTAAAAAGAAATTCTTCTACCCTAAGGGTTTGAATGAAGAAAAACTCTGCTCTGGCAGGAAACTGGTGAAGTAGAAAGGTGAAGTTTCACTTCATAAGCACTTTTCTTTCCTCTTGAAGGTGGACAATAAATGATTAGTGTGCGTGTGAATTTATCTATGCAGTGCTCAAAATTAAAATTCTTTAGAAGGAACCATTGAAAACCAATCATTCAAAAAGCTTAAAAAATGACCTCTTGAAGAGTTCCTTAGTACTAATTCATCAAAGTTAGCAATGATTCAACTTCATTTCTTTTTTCAGATTCATTTCTTCTATAATATTAAATGCCATAAAACTTTTGCAGTATTGTATCCTAATGTGTAGAGGTACTGAAGAAAAACTAGGGTGAGTGAGAAGGCGGAGGGTCCCAAGATGAGCCCATGCAGCTCCCTGAAAACAAAGAAACAAAACTATACCACACCCTCAGAACTTTGGAAAGAATCACTTAACCTTGACAACTCCTGCTCTTAATAGTGAATTGACAGGATCTTAAATAATTGGAGATTTACATGAAGTTTATGATCAGTCTCACTATGGCGCTTTGCAAAACACTTTCACCAGCATAACCTCATCCAGCCCTTCCACTAATCTCACAAAGAAAATAAGACTGTGTTCCCATTTTACAGAGTAAGAAATTGAGCCACAGAAACATTATTTACTTATGACCAATGAGTCAGTAAGACTAAAAACCAGGAGCAAGACTATCTCTCCTCTCTGGATCTTCTGTTCCTCACAATATTATTAGTACCTAAAAAATATTTAACATCAGTGACACCTTACCGGTGGTAAATACATGTCCTCAGAGTTCCAAAGTATAAAAGATAGGTTTATCTATCTATAAAATAAATTAAAGAAGACTCATTTGCATTGAGCACATTCTATAAACAAGCATGAGGGTCAGCAGCAAATATCAAATATGAGGCTCTGTCTGTGATCACAGAAATGATAAATATAGAAAAAGAAATATAAGCATGATTAAAAATGTATATAGAAAGTAATTGTTAGGACAACTTGTGCCAAGCTGTAAGCTGTCTTCCCAGTTCTTCCAGGTATTAATAACTGTTTTACCTTTAAAAATTAGGGCATAAAGGATGCTTTGTGGTGGGAGGACATTCTGTGGAGACATAACATCTTCCTTGTAGAGAGTCACCTTGCATAGTGACCTATGTCGAATTCTGAAAGCCCTGCAGGAAAAAAATGGAATTTTTGTTGAATCATTATCTTCTAAACATTTCATTATGAACAAGTTTACACACCAATCTTGCTGAGGATCTAGACTCCTAGGAAAGAGTGATTTTTAACCTTTGAGCGCACATAAATCTCTCTAGAAAAGTGCTAAAATACGGATATGTGGGCTCCACCTTGGACATTCTGATTCAGAAGGTCTCATATGAAGCCTGAGAACTTGAATTATTGACCAACTTTCAGGATCTATTTCAGGATTGAGAACTTAATTCAAGTAGATCCCTCAGAACAGTTATTAAAATGTTCCTCTAACACAGTGGTTCTCAACCTTCCTAATGCCCTAATGTATTTTCATTGTTAAAAAGGGGTTGATCAAAAATGTTTTCACATAGTAAATGAGAAAATCTCATGAATGTTATGTCAACCAGGTTGATAAAAATATCTCAGATTGCATGTGAAGCCCGCACACTGTACCCCATGATTGAACTAATGTACACAGATATGATTCAATAAAAAAAAAAAAAAGAAAAAAAAGGGGGGGATTGTGACCCACAGGTTGAGAACCACTGCTAGTAGAACCACTGCCAGTAGTCTCTGGGGCCCTTAGCTTTTTACTATATTTATGAATGCAAGTATTCTCACCCTGACATATGCATGTTCATTCCTATAACTAATGTACTGGGGAAAAAATGTCCATTCTAAGAAGGAAAGAATAAAGAGAAAAGAGTATGTTTAGAAGGCCTGTCATGAACATAATTCGGATTCCGTCTCTACCATTAATAAGCTATGTGACTTTGAACAAGGATTTGGAGGGCATTTCAAATTGAGGGAAAAATACACACAAGGCCAAATAATAAATGTTGCGTGTCCCTGCATGTAAGAAACAAGATATTTTACTTGGCCAGTCATAAGGAGACAGGAGCTGTGTAAGAAAAGGATGGGCTCAATTTAATAAAACAGAACATACAGAACAAACTACTCAGTGCAATCCCAGGGATGTACGGGCTCATCTTGCTAAAATATCTAGAGACTCAGCACATTTCCAGTGAGGTTCCATCTCGGAGCCCTGGCCCTCTAGGATGTAAGCTCCAGGCAGGCAGGAATTTTCTGTCTTGTTAACTAACATTCCTTTGTGTCTATCACACTGCCTGCAGTTGAATAGATTCTCCATAAACTCCTGGTGCATGAAATGAATATATTTCCTCAAAGACTTGCTTTGTTTCAGTATTTCCTCTTGCCTCATGGATCATACTTTATTATTAGTCTGACTGGTCTCAGGGGCGTGAGATGGCTGCTGTTAGCTTCAGTTAGCTCAGTACTTCTCTTTTCACATCTGTGAGAGACTAGTTACCTCTTCTATTATATAAGCCAGTTTTCCCTTCTTCCCGGGCACACAGTTAGTCTGTATTTCCCAGCCTGTCTTATCATTAGGTGTGATGATGCAGCTGAGTTTAGACAGTGGAATGTGAAGAGTAGTGATAGCCATTCCTTGCAGACCTTGTGTAGACACATACAAAACCATCCTCGGCTCCTCCCTCAACTTCTGCTTGAAGCCAGTGAGCACAGCAACCTTAGCAGGTATTCACTGAAGTTGTCAGGGCCATCGTGTTTAAGCCCTTGTACGCTTTTAGCTTTGTTGTCCCTGTTGTTGATACAGCAGTTTATTTAATAAATACTGAATAGAAACAGAGAAAAGTAAAGCATTTTGCTCTGTGTTTCTCATCAGGAGCTTTGAGATCCACTCTGTTTAAATTGACTGAGTTCATATGACCATCCCTGAGATGAGGGGAAAGGAATGTGCTCATTGATTAAGCCAAGGTCACGTGGTCCAAACCTAAACTTGTGTTCAGGGGTCAGGTTTTCTGGAACCACATAGATACTTAAGTGGAAATCAGGCTATGTTGACAAGGAGGGAATAAACATTTAAAATGCAACTACAAATGTCCAACATAAGTTGGCAACGTTCAAGTCAGGAAAGCCTTTCCATTAAGGAATTTGGATGTTATCTAGTAGCCAGTTGGAGCTCACTGCCATATTTTAAGCATAGGGGTAACATTATCAGATTTTTTCAATTATAAAATGCTTTAGCATAGAGAAAAGTATAAAGAATTCTATAAGTAACAGATTACATTCACTACCCTGCTTAGTCAGATGTTATACTTTTCCATGTTTGATTCATATTTTTTTAAAGGAAATATTTCAGATATGGCTGGAACATCCTACATGCCTCACTGCTGTCACATACCTTTCTTCCAAGGGTAACCACTTTATGACTTTGATACTTGTCATTCCCACGAATGTTTTAATGCTATTACTGAATTTTAAAATACATATATAATATATAAAGTTGTTTGCATGTTTTAAAACTTTATATTCAATTGTAGCAAATGGTGAGAGTTTTCCTACAACTTGCTTGTTCTCAGCTCAATCTAAGATTCCCAATGATTATATATCTTTATATCATTCATTTTGGCTATAATACTATTTTTTCATTTTATGAATAAGCCATGGTTTATTTATCCATGCCCCTGTGGATTAACCTTTATGTTATTTCCATAATTTTGTTATTCAAAATAAGGGTGTTCTGAACATTCTTGGGCATATCTCATTGTGTAAATGTGCTGGAGTTCAGCTTTCCCAGGTGTTGTACTAACATGTACACGTGTGTCTGGTATGATAGTTCTGAGTGTTCTCCCTTCTCCGATTCACATTTACATGAGCACAAATGGCCAGCGGATCTGGTCTACTAATGAGAAGATCATTGTCAAAGCCTTTGTGAGAGGTAGTGAGGACCTAAGACACACTGCCATGATAGAGACAAAGTAAGAGGGTGAAGAATTTAATATCTTCAGAAATAAAATTCATAAACCTTGGGGACTGGTTATGAGGAAAGGAGGAAGAGGAAGTAATCAAGAATGATGTAAGTTTCTAGCTTCATCACAAGGAGAAGCTTGTTTATAGCAAAACTAACAACAAACTTCCTTTGAAGAGTTTTGAGGAAACTGTCTGTAAGACATTTCAAAATTTAGGTCTGGAGATTAAAAACAGATACAAATTGTGGAGTCATCAAAATAGGTAAAATTGAAAGAATAAGGTCAGGAAAAATATACAGAATCACTAGAGAAGAGATAAGAAACTGTGCATGGGAAGCTTTAATATTTAAAGGTGTATAGAAGAAAGAGAAGACTGTGGGGGAAGACAGAGACTAAAGTGGAAGCCCAAGAGCATGATATTATAGCAGCCAGACAAATAGAGTTTCAAAGAATGAGTGGTCAACCACATTAAATGTAGCAAGGAAACCAAGAAGGTGAAAACTGAAAATTAAACATTAGTATCACAATGAGGCCATCAAACCCATGTTACAGATGGTTTCAGTGGAGAGGCAGAGATGGAAATTATTGCATAAGGAATGCAAAAGAAGAGCAGATGCAGGTAGCTGACTTTCTCCAGTTGGATTCTTTGACAATGAGACACTGAGATGGAGTTTGGGTGCAAGATGTCATTTAAAAATCAACACATGAGGGCGGCACCTGTGACTAACAGGAGTAGGGCACCGGCCCCATATACCAGAGGTGACGGTATATGGGGCCGTCCAAAAACTGCAGCTCCGGCCAAAAACTGCAAAAAGTAAGTAAATAAATAAATAAATAAATAAATAAACACATGTGAAGGAAGGAGAATGAGCCCAGGAAATTTAGCTCCAGAGTCCATAAGCATAAAGATTAGGGCATAGTGTCTGTCTGTCTTTGGGGGAAAAAATACCCAATTTATTTAGTGTCCCCAAAGTCAAAGTCATCAAATCTATTCTGTGCCACTATAATCACTAGTTTCATCCTCACAGCCTAAGTAAGACAACTAAAGTAAAGGGTTAGGATAATGTAAAAGGAAATGTATCCACTCTCCCCGCTCCCAATGTTTAATATCTTTGATTTGATTTTCCCCATTGTTGTCGGAATAACACTTAGGAAACTGAAATAAACTTATGCCTCCAAATGAAGCTCCATAGCTATGAAATCTGAATCCCTATAACACAAAGACCAATGGGGCTGACATACTATTATGGATTAGAAAGCAGGCAAATTAAGTTTGCTGAGCCTGGCCACACTGAAATAAAAATGATTATAGCATCCCTTCTTTATCTTGGGGTTGCTATGATAATTCAATAGGAAGCCCATTGTACTAAAGGCCTTGGTACAGGTCCCATCACATGATAGGACTCATGAAGTAGGAGTATTAAGAAGCCTTTCCCATCTGTGATGATGAGAGAGGGACGAGGTCACCTGCAGATCCCTGGATGCTCACTGAGGAGAGCAGATGTGAGGCTGGGAAAAACAGAGACCTGGCAGAAGTGTCTCTTGTCCACGAAAGTCTTCAGTTAACTTTCTATTAACTTTCTGAGGAGCTAAGAAGTGAAAGTGAACTTGACTATCAAGGAACACAATGGTTGTTAGCTGGGCCCCAGGAGGAAGTCAACAAGCTCCACCACATCTAACAACACCTACTGCTTGCAACCCTTCCCCCAGGTCAGGCAGCTCGGCCCCTTGCTCTTCCAACTGGGGTGGGAGATGAATGAGACCAAGAGGAGATTATTTCACTTCCTCCCCAGAGATGAGAAGTGGGCAAAACAATTGCCCAGTGTAAGACATCTACTAAGTGATGGCTACTGCTATTTTGTATTATTATCCCCACTGCCCACATGAGGTTACTGAGGATCAGGGAAAAGACATGCCAAACATGCATCTAGTCAATAGGGAACCAAGTTTCAAAATCATGCCAGCCTGGTATGAAAGTCCCTGTTCTTTCTACAACTACATTAGATGTTTTTCTAAGTAGTCTAAGTATAAAAACTTAAGTTCCACGTGAAAGGAGTTGGCTAGCTCTTGAAGACATCTCCTTAAAAAGCCTCCATCATTGCTCTGCCTCTCCTCTATGCAGCCTCAACAGTCACTGCTGGGCCATCTCTGGGAGTTTGCAATCTGGGGAGAGATGGGCACAGTATAGTATGATAAATCCTAACCTAGCTGAAGGCATGAGTGACTCTGAGGGACAGAGATTTGCAGTCACCTAACTCAATAAGAGGTTTCATGGAAAGGTTTCCAACAGAAACCTCTGAGTCTTAAAATGTGAGAATTGGTCAAAGAAAATGGAGGCAACTTCAGAGAGAAGTAACAATATGAATAAAAGCAAAAAGACTTAGAAGAGTCCAGGGTCTTCTGACAAATTACAAACAGTTGGCAGTCTTAGAGAATAAAATACAAGGTGGAGAGAAGGGAGAAGCAAGGCCGAGTAGAGAAACAGAGTCAGTCTACAGGCTCGGCGCCTGTGGCTCAGTGGGCTAAGGCACCAGCCATGTAAACCTGAGCTGGTGGGTTCAAATCCAGCCTGGGCCCGCCAACCAACAATGATGGCTGCAACCCAAACAAAAACAGCCGGGCGTTGTGATAGGCGCCTGTAGTCCCAGGTACTTGGGAGTCAGAGGCAGGAGACTCGCTTGAGCCCAGGAATTGGAGGTTGCTGTCAGCTGGGATGCCATGACATTCTATCCAGGGTGACAGCTTGAGGCTCTGTCTCAAAAAAAAAAAAAAAAAAAGCAGAGTCAGTCTACAAAGGGTTCTCTACAGACTAAATTTCAGATGCTGCTATAAAAATACAGGTAAGAAAACTCATAAGAAATATATTAAAATTTTTGTAGAATATTTTAAGATTTGTCAT
>CAUYON010178291.1:0-21317 GCA_963573935.1 Arctocebus calabarensis
TTTTTTTTCTTTCTTTCTTTTTTTTTTTTTTTTGTAGAGACAGACCCTTACTTTGTCGCCCTCGGTACAGTGCGGTGGCGTAACACAGCTCACAGCAACCTCCAACTCCTGGGCTTAGGTGATTCTCTTGCCTCAGCCTCCTGAATAGCTGGGACCACAGGCGCCCGCCACAATGCCTGGCTATTTTTCTGTTTTTCAGTTCAGCCGAGGCTGGGTTTGAACCCACGAGCTCAAGTGTACATGGCTGGCGCCTTAGCCCGTTGAGCCACAAGCGCCGAGCCCACCTTATTTTAATTCTTGCTACATTATGACCCTTGCTATCCCTATAAATACCAAAGAAATGAGGTCAACTGCGATATCTTGGCAATTATTTTACGTTCTCCCCATTTTCTAGCCTTAATGGGTTATCAGGAAAATATTCAAGAATACATAAATATGTATATTAATTGGGCATGAAATAATCATCTAAAACATGATTATTTAATAGATGAAGGAATTCTGGCTGACAAACTAGGAAATTAAATTAGGAAAAGCTCCATGTCCCCATCCCACCTACTTCAGTGGTGAACTTTCTACTCTCCCACAGTTATTTAAAGTCATTCAAATAATATCAACAAGCAAGAGAGAAGACCTATTCCTGCCAGAGTGGTGATTGTATTAATAGGGACCATTCATGCCCAGCTACCTTACTGAGAATCCTACCCTCTTTCAAGTGTTAGTTTCCTTAATGAGCTAAGTCCAGATAACAGTCACGAAAGTCAATTTCAATACCTGGTAGGAAAACACATTTCTCTCAGTGAGATGGGTGTGTTTCTGCCTTGTAAGATTGGAGCTGATACATAGTAAGACACTTCTATTCTTATATAGGTATTATCACTGAAAACATACAGTATGTGTTCTATTTTAACTTTGTCATTTTTGCCAAAAGTGAAAATAAAATACAAACCTAAGATTTGGGGTATAACCTTAGGGACCAATAGGATGAGTTTTGTCTGGTTTTCATATTCTGAGCTTGCGCTGGAAAACAGCTATTTGAATAAGTATGTCTGAGTGGGGAAGCATTCTTTCCTTCTTAGACTTCTTCTTTCTTTTTGGTTTATACATAAGACTGCAGTACCCCAAACCCAGTAACACCAGAGAAATCATTAGCTGTTCAAGGAAAAATTCCAGCTCAGTTTTTTGTGTCACCCTAAGAACATTCAATTGGAACGTAAAAACAAAAGTTTACTGAGTTTTTGGAGAACGCTGTGTCAAAAATTGGCAAAATACTTTCATGAAAAATTGCTATGCTCAATATCTGCTTATTGCTGCAATCACAATCAAATTTCCACAGAAAATCCATTCTAGACAATAAATATACCTCCGTGGCTGTCATGAAGGCGCACTCAACAGATTTACATGCAGCACCAATTGTTTCTCCCTTTATGTCACCAAGGAGACTTAGGGGACGCATAACTGGGGGGGGGGTGCGTGTATTGGAGGATTGATTTCAGAAAGTATGATGAATTTCTCCTATGTGGGAAAAAAGTATAGAACTAACTGGTAAAAGCTGTGGGATCTTAATAAGTGTTTGCTGCTGGTGCAAAATTCCTGCCTGTGCCTTCCTACTTTCCCCATGGAAATTTCATTGCATTCGATTTCAGAGGATGGCTGAGTAATTGCAGTAGAGTTTGATGACATAAGACTCCCTCGAAAGGTAGGCTATGTATCTCATTTATCTTTGAGCCACATCTAGCTCAGTAGACAGTAAATAACATCATTTATTGGCATAAACTGAGCCTGCCAGATTATTTTATTATAAAGAGGTAAACGTAGCCTAGAGACAGGATTAATTCCCTTGATCTGATCATTGTGGAATATTTGATTTATTTTAACTCAGTCAACCAAGTGCTGAAGAGAAGAAGAAAGCTTTACTTTTTTACAGAACACTTGTACTTTCATATAGACATAAATTCTCAGAAGCCTGGGAGTAATTGTAAAGAAAACATTTTAAAGGAATTCAGGAAAACTTACCCTTTTTTCCAACTGCTGACATTCAGCACGTGAAACATTTGAATAGTCATTTTTTAAAGCATAATTAGTACCTTAATCATGATTTCATTGTGAACAAAGACATCATGAACAGGTTAGGTTTGCATACCTAACAACCAATGTGCTAGAAAGTTCCTTGTTTAACCATTTTTTAACCTTTTTGACCATTGATAGCTCTAGCAATCTTTCATAGAAAAGTGAACATTGTACAATCAATCAGTCACTTACTATAGTGTTATGTGCTCATTAATAATTTAAGTTATAAGCAGGACTATGAACATAAACACTTTTTTTCTTCTCCAAAATTACTTCCAATTTTCAGCTTTGTAAATTCTTTGATGGTATGCACACTATATAATTCTATTGATAGCACTTTGATTGTTTAACTGATATTCCCTGAAAATTAGAATGCAAAGCTTTTTTGGAGGACTTTTAACTTTCTATTTGACCACAGGTCATTTTTTTGTCCAATCAATAAGAGGAGGTTACACATCTTTTGTTTTTAATTTAAAAACCGTGACAACTTAGAGCAGATGTCGGTAGGTTGACTCCCACTGGCTCTGATGTCTTGTTTTGATGATACTGTAAATTGTTTTATAAGTCAGGACTTGGATGAGACACATACAAAATTTGGCCCTTGAAATATACCTTCTTATCATTCTCATTTTCATAAATATGTTCATTTACCGGTTGTCTTCTTCTCAATAGAGAAGCTCCATAGTTGTTTGAGGGAGAAAATTGAGTTGTACATTTTCTTCATTTACATCACTGCTTAGATGCAGTTAGTAAGTACCATAATATACCTTCAAAACATTTCCAAAATAAGCCCATTATCCCTATTTCCCTTGTCTAACACACTATCTTCATTTATTTCCATGACAGAAATTACCTCCTTCTTTGATTTCTTTGTTGTGATTATGTCCTAATTCATTTTATCAACAGCAGCTGAAGTGTTATACTTTTTAACATATGTTATTATTTTATTGAAACTCTATTTGAAACCCTGCAAGAGTTTCCTGCTTTTTTTAAAAGGCTAATATTTTAATGTAACCCAGAAGGCATTTATACCATAATGCTTGTTTTATAGAAGTCCTATATTTGTTGAATGAATAAAATACTTTATTGAATACCTTCATGAAGATAAAATAAGTTTAATTATTTGTCAAAAGAGATTAAATCCAAACCAGGAAAAATGTAGCTTAATGTTAACTTAAACTCAATGCATATAGCAAATTCAAAACCAAACTCTGAAGACTGACAGTTAAATTACATGTAGTGAATATATAAATTTCTCTCTTTGTCTAATGATAGCAAACAAACATAGCAAATATAAAAACGAGAGAAGAATGATATAGCAATAATAATTGTAAAGTCAAAACACAAACAAATGTATAATAACTTAGAAAATTTATAAAACCTACAAGGAAAGAAACCTCAAGACGAAGTTATGTCTATCACGTATTCTCAGAGATTAGAAACAGTTGGTTTATAAAAGCAGGGTTCAGAGTGACACCAGAATAAGATAGAATAACTGAAAGTTCATGTTACAAATAGTTATATACACTTCTACTCTATGACATGGTGCCTGGGAAAACCACAACCACATAAGGACCAAGAGATACTGATTTTTTTTAATGTTTATTTATTTCCACAGTGTCAGAGTCCACTAAGACCTGTGGAACTGGTGGTGACTGACTGAAGAAATATAGAGTTAGAAATTACAGTAAAGAAAGAGACATGAGATGTAGAGTAAAATTAAAAGTGGGAGCTCAGGGGTTCATTGCCTATCATGGGATTCTGGCAGTGGCCCTGAGTGTTTGCTCTTTTCTGTTTTTTTGAGGTCTATTCGTCCAGATGATGAGGTGAGGGAGGGAACAAAGACAACAGCAGTTTCTCTGATTGAGCATAACAGCTCCTATTGTTATTATAATTAATCTTAAGGGTGGCCTTTAGAAATCTGAAATCTGAGCCTGGTATGGGAGAGCCTCCTTCTTGAGGTCACACACACGGATTTCTAGGGAGGTCTTAAACTCTGCTAGTTCCCTGTGGAGTAAAACACCAGCATTAATCTCCTCTGAGGCATTGGTGGGAGGGAGGCATTTTCCTCCCATCATCGCCATAAAGGATCTTCCTCTGCAATAAGGGATATAAGCTCTTTTGCCCATTTCTTAGGACTGGAGCTACTCCCTTGATCTCTGCCCCAGGCAAATGCAAATCTCCACAATGGGTATCTGCTTTGCCTGTTTACTAGGCAGGAGATGACCCAGTTAATGTATCTTTCTAGGTCTTGTCATAGCCTCTTCTATGACCATTTTTCCTCAGAGCACTCACAGACCCAGCAAGGGTGTTTGTAAGTTATACTCCCTACAGGCTAGAATTTCAGAAATTGCTAGCAATGGCTAGCTTAAATGTAAGCTATCTGAATTTTCTTTGTTCTGACTCACTCAGCCTACTTTTTAGTTTTCCTCTTTTTCTGGGGGTGCTGTCCCTTGCCATGAATGGGGTCTTTGCTTCCCATTCTCCCAGCACACAGGAATTAGCATACTACCCTTTTCTATTATGCATTTCTCACTCTGCACTGTTTTGTATAGACATTCTTCATTAATTCTCAGAGATCCATAGTACTTTATTATGTGTGTGGTGCCATGATTTGTTCATCCATCATCTCATGCATGCACACTTATTTATTCCCAATAATTTGCCATTACAAATGATGCTATGTGAAGCTTTTCATGGAGATATTTCTTGGAAGGAATTCTTAGAAGTGGGAGTAAGGAATAAAAAGATAAAAACCTATTGAGTTTTACTTGTATATTGCCAAATTTACCTCAGGAGGAGATATGCAGTTTTATGCATGTTTTACCACAGCTTCTCAAACAAAATTGTCAATTTTTTTTACTTTTTAAAAAGCTTGTAAGTGAGAATTATTATCATACTGTAGTATTTTTAGAGGAAATTTTGATTTAAGAATAGTATTAATTTATAGAAAAATTATTTGTCAACTTCTTAAAGGGATATGGAAATTTAGTCACAAATAATGAACCAATGTTGGTATATTTTTGTTAACTGAAGTCTCTACTTTATTAAGATTTCTCAATTTTTACATAATGTATTTGTTCTATTCCAAGATTGCATCCAAGATATTGTTTTACATTTGAGCATCAGGTTTTGTTAGGTTGCTTTTGGCCATGACAGTTTCTAAGACTTCATTGTTTTCTGTGGCCTTGAAAGTGAATGATTACCTGTCAGAAGGTTTGTAGAATGCTCCTCATGTCTGACATGTTTCTCTTGATTAGACAGGGGTATGCGTATTGGTTAGGAAGATTATAAAGGCAATGTGCCATTTTTATTCCATTTCAAGGGTTCATACTATTCACAAACTTCTCCCTATTGAGATTACCCTTGATCACTTGGCTGAGATAGTATTTCTCACATTTCTTCACTGTAAAATTACTCTTTCCTCTGCTCTTCATTGACTGCACTCTTTGGAAGGAAGCCACTATGTATGGTCCCCATTTAAGGAGGGAGGATTTATGATCTACTTCCTCACAAGTGGAATTTTGATAATTTAAAATTATTCTGCATGAGATATTTATTTATTCTTCCCCTCATAGATATTAATTTTATACTTTGGCTACTTTATTTTTTTATTCAAAAGGTTCCTGCTTTAGCCATAGGGAGCACTTTTTCAGTTGGCTTCTGTATCCCCTCAACACACCCTACCATTGTGTGTGTATATGTTTGTGTTTATGTGTCAAACTTCCTTAATTTCTAGCCCTACAAAAACTCCTGCTTCATTTTGTATAGATCCTGCCCCAGACCTAGAATCAGTCATTTCTCTTAGCCCTCTGGTCCCTTTTTAGATAATGGTATTTGAAAATTTCTGGCTCTAAATATATTCCTTAGAGAATATTGCTACTAGGCCCTTTGAACTGACTGAGCAAGGAAATATATGTGTGTATATTAACCAGAATATACACACAAAAATATTTCTATGTCTAACCATCTGTGTCTAATTAAGATGAAAGAGTTCATACTGATTTCTCTAAATATAACCAATTACTGCATGGATCATTCTAGCCTTCACCTCCTGCTTATGTGAAACTTCCAACCCCAACACTTAAGAAACTTGGCTTCCACCATCCAAAATTATTTTACTCAAATGTTAAATTCCTTTGGTTTCAGAATAACTTATGTTCCTGACCAAAATGACTTTATCAATTAAAGTGCTTATATTCAGTTCATTTTGCTTTTAGTCTTATAGACCCAACCCATTTCCTGAGGTCAGCGCCTTTTCTCCTTAACCCCTAGAGCAAGGTTGTTTTAACCATGTACAATCCAGTGAAATTCTATTGTCCCAATCTGCATTATACCCTGAGATCCCTTAAGTTGGTAAAAGTTTTTTTTTTATAACTTGCATACATCAACGGTCATTCCTTCCTTAAAATTCTATAGGTTTTGATAAATTCATGTTTCCTATATCCACTATCACATTTTGTCATATACAAAATTAGTGTCACTGCCCTGAAAACCTCCTATGCTTCATCTATTCAAGTGATCACCCTCCCCCATTGTGGTCTCTGACAGGCACTAGTAAGTTTACAATCTCAATAGCTTGGCCTTTCCCAGAATGTTATTTAATGAAATCATGCCTTTTCAAATTGGTTTTTCTCATGTAGTAATAAGCATTTCAGATTCATCCATGTCTTTCCATTTCCTGTTTGCTTATCATTGTAACCTCTGTTTTTATTTCAAATTGATATGAGGATACCAATATTTAGATCACATTATTTTCATTTCTGTAGTTCAGTTCAAGTTATAGTTGAGCCCTTCATCTGGGGGTATGCCGAATACCATCACATTGTGGACATTAGGTGAGATCCCACTAATCACCCTCCACCCTCTTCTGTTACCATATACTTATGTTTTTCATTCTGATGGGCATGTAGTTGTTTATATATTGGTTTCATAATAGTAAGGGGTACATTGCATATGTTTCCCTCCATTCTTGTGATACTTTACTAAGAAGAACATGTTTCAATTCAGGCAAACACAAAAGATGTAAAGTCTTCATCTTTTCTATGGCTGAAGAAAGTCTTCATCTTTTCTTATGGTATATATATATGGTATACATATACTAAAGCTCGTTAATCCACTTATGGGTTGATGGGCATTTGGGTTGATTCCACGTCTTGACAATTATGAATCAAGTTGCAATAAACATTCCAGTTTAAATGTCCTTGTGGTAAATGATTTCTTTTTTTCTTCTGGGTAGATTCCTAGTAATGGAATTATGGTGTCAAATGGAACATCAGTTTGAGTTCTTTCAGATTTCTCCATATGTCTTCCATAGAGGTTATTTTAGTTTGTAATTCCACTAGCAATACAAAAGTTTTCCCCTCAATCCACAAACACACCAGCATCCGCAGATTGGAGACTTTGATGTGGGCTAATCTCAGTGGAGTTAGGTGATATCTCAGGGTGGTTTTGATTTACATTTCCCTGATGATAAGGGATGATATGCATTTTTTTCATATGTTTTCTGGCCATTTGTCTATCATCTTCAGAGAAGTTTCTGTTCAAGTCTCTTGCCCACTTATAAACATGGCTATTTGCTCTTTTCTTGTTGATTAATTTGAGTTCTCTGTAGATTTTGGTTCTCAGCCCTTTGTCAGATTCATATCACGCAAATATCTTCTGCCATTCTGAAGGAAGGCTGTTTGCTTCCATTGTAGTATCCATAGCCGTTAACTTCTTGCTGTGGTTTGAATAAGTCCCTCCAAAGCTCAGTCCTTGACAGCATGATGGCATTAATGAGTGTGGCATTTAAGAGATGATTAAGCCAAGAAGACTCTTTTCTCACTAATGGAATTAAGCCCTTTTTAAGTAGTAAAAGAAGCTTCAGGTAGCCTTGCTGACCTGCTCTTCTTCCCCTAGCTTGTCTCTCTGCCTTCTGTCACATGAAGATGCAATTCAAGGGCCTGCCAGTTCTTCAAGAACTGTGAGAAATGTGTGGCTTTCATAAATGATACAATCTCAGGTATTTTGTTGTGACAGCACAAAACGGACTAAGACAACTCTGAATTGTATTTCACTATGTGAATGCACCACAGTTTGTTCATTCATTTACCTGAATTTACCTATTAAAAGTTTCTTGGTTCCTTCCAGTGTTCCGCTAGTTATGAAAAAAAAAAAATCTCACAATTCATTAAGTAAAAAACCTGGTGGCAAGATGGTTGGGTTTTATGTTAGGACTATATCTAGGTACATAAAAAACTGCCAAACAGTGTTCAAAAGTGGCTGTACCATTTTACATCTTCATCAGCAATGGATGGGTGCCTGTTGCTCTGTATCCTCATCAGAAGTTAGTATTGCTGGTTGTTTTTAGATTTTAACCATTCTACAGAAATGGCAACTATCAAAAAAAAAAAAAAAACTTGGAGGAAATAGAAACAGTGCAGAGATAAAGGATTATTTAAAAATTTAATAACTTCATAGAAAGAATAAGAAGTTTCTATACCATGGAATAGAAACTCAACACTAAAAAAGAGACAGTCTTAAAATAAAAAAGAGTTTTGAAAGTTAAAATATAGTAGCAGAAAATGAAAATTCCTCAAAAATTTGAAATAAATATATTTAAGGCATATTTTTGAAGAAGTCAGGGGAGGGAATATAAGGGGAATTAAGTAATGTAGATTTCATTATATGACTAGTAGAATAAACGGAGAAAGCAGAAAACCCTAATTTCACAAAAATAATAAAGTAGAAGTTCCTATACTTGATTAAAAAATTAGTATTCCAAAGAAAACAGGACAAATAAAATGAAGAAAGGAATACCCACGTTAAGGAACATTGTTGTGAAATTTCAGAGTATCAGGGATAAAGAGATAATATTAAAATCTTTTATAGAGGGGTAAATTGAAGCCATAAAAATAAACTATAAAAATATAAGAATGAAAATGAACAGCATTGGTCTTCCCTTAAGACAATGCCAGAAAGTATGATACTAAACACAAGAAAATATTGAGAGAAATATTCTTTAGAGCCTAGATCAATATCCAGTTAAAGTGTGCTTATTTTTTTTCTTTCTTTTTGTTTTTGTTTTTGAAGTTTTTGGCCAAGGTTTGGACCCGCCACCTCTGGTGTATGGGGCTGGTGCCCTACTCCTTTGAGCCACAGGTGCTTCCCCAAAGTGTGTTTATTCTTTATCATTACTTAAGGCAAATTTAGATTTATTAGTTACTTTAGATCCCAGAACTGCCAATTTCTCTTTCTACAATTATGCACTTAATTCAAGTTCATTCCTTTCACTATAGGCATAATTTCTTATAGACATAGAATTGTTTATTTCCCCTTCTGATTCTGTTTTTTAAAATGTCTGTTTATATTTATTTGTGCCCAAAGTTCCGATGCACAATTCTGCTCCTTTTTAGATGTCTACAGACTGAAATAGTGTCTCATTTAATATATACTTAATGGTTTAGTAAATATTTTCCTGAACAAAAAATAGATCTCTTCTCTGTTTCCCTTTCAGTGGGAATCTGTTGTTTGAATTATTCTTTTTATCAAGAAACACGTTATCTTTACAAGGAAGGAAAGGAAAAATATCTTCTAGCCTCAGCATTACCTTAAAATTACCTAACTATGATAGTAAAGATACCTCTGACGTCTACTTCATGGTGATTGCTCTGCATAGCCCCACTTCCCACGATCTGTGTCATTACATGACCGATCTCCGTGTTTCAGGCTCAAATCTGGACTCATTCAGTTCCATCTCATGCAGCTTACTCATCAATTTTCCTCCTGATTTCTTGGCATCCCTTGCTTGTACTTGGATCACAGAGTTCAGGGACCTAAAAATCAATGAAGAGTTTGCTAATTCAACCCTTATTCTTGGACTTTTCCTGAATATCATCATCTAATTTTTGAATTATACATCTGAGCATACACAAATGCAGCTGTTCTTACAAAGCTTGCTAAAGATGAGGCTGTGTGGCAGAGAGGCATGGGAAGGGCACTTCTGAGTTGTGTAGAAGGTCATTGCAGAGTAAGACTGATTGATACCTTTTAAAAAATATAATGAAATAAACTCCAGTCTTCAATAAATCATTTCCAGACTGAAAACCAAGGCCATGAAGAAATGAGCTGTTAAGGGGTAGCTGGCACAAAAGGTAGAAATAGATTTTCTTCACTTTTTCCTTAATTTGGGACATATACATTTTTCCTTCATAATACCTAAGTACAATACCTAAGGGTATTGCCGATACACCCTCTTTCCCAATATAGTCCAGTGTTCTGAATGAACAGTCTGCATACAGTTCCTCACACCTGTAATCCCAGCACTTTGGGAGGTTGAGGCAGGAAGATCACTTGAGACTGCAGTTATGTAAACACCACTGCACTCCAGTCCAGGCAAGAGAGTGAGGGGCTGTCTCAGATAAATAAATAAGCAAACAAACAAACAAACACAATCATTCTTTTCTTTTTTATGTATATCTGGGAATTTCTCTGGGTTCTATAAGCATTTTCTCTCTACCACTCAGAAGGTGATGTCTTTATATAAAATTCTGACGTTAAAATCTTTTTATTTTAGCTTCCTACTTAGATCTTACGATTTCTAGGTGGTAAGAAGGTTTGAGACTGTTAATTCTTACCTTTGTTTTCTCTATTTTAGCAGAGAGAGAAAGGGGAGTAACAATGTGTGTTGTCAAAGGCTCATCCTCTGGATAATCCTTAGCATTTTCCCAACATGCTACTTCCTGCCAAATCTGCTTCTAATAATCTCATATCCACCCACACCATCCCACCTTAGAAATGAGTTTGGAGGGACAAGTAAAAATATATATATGAAAATGCTTTGAATGCTTAAAAGATTTATTGAATTGGTTGACTAATTTTTATATATGCAATTATATTATGTGAGTTTTCTTAAGAAAATCTTTTAAAACGAAACATATTCTTGTATTGAAGAACAATAGGAAATATAGGAAGTTGTCATTTTCTTAAGATATAAGATTTAATACATAAAAAAACAAATTGAAAATAGAGACAGGAAATTTTTCTATCTCTTAAAGAAGAAAGACAACATTTTGTGTGTAAAACAGAAACAATTCTGGCTTAATCTTACTGACACCCCAGATTTCAGAGGAGTCCAGGAGCTCTGTGTGGATTGCTTTTCTTACATCATCTTTAAAACTGTGAATCAACTGATTTTAAAATAAGTGCTCTGAGAAGTTTTTACAAACATATGGTTTCTTCTTCCTATGGGACACAGAAAAGCTACCAACTCATTTGGCAGCTGCACCAAGAACAGAGAAGATGAAACTCTTCCTATGCTTCCCCAACGTTTCATCATTTAGGAAGTAACAACATTTAAATGTATTGACCCTTCATAAGTTTTGACTTAGTATGAAGGGCATACACATACATAGCAATAGGAGCCACTGAGAAATTTCATGGGTCAAAGTAGATGATGTGACCATATGGTATTTAAGTCTGCATGGATAAATACAGTAATTGAAAGTTGTAAAAAAAAATGCTTGGAAATTAAAAACTATCTAGCATATTTCTCACATAACATCATTTGCATAAAGAATAAAGATAAAAGTAAATGTGATGAAATGGAAAACTGAGATATTTTCTTGAGATATGCCCCTAAATAAAGAAAAAATTTCATTGTCAATGGTTTCTAGGAGCATCTGATTTTCACACTCAGAACACAATTTTTAAAGATCTTGTCTGTATTCTTAGTTTTACAAAAATATCTCTGTTCAGATAAACTTCAAATAGCGATAGTCAACATAGACTGGTTTATTAAAAGCCCAATGTTTACTTTAATAGACAATATTCTGAAAATCATTAACTGCTTAAAAATAAAGTTTTCTGCACTATACATAAAAGTAAATATAGGTATATAATACAGTTTCTTTTAAACATAAGAAATAAAGTGGAAAAGAAAAGAAAACAAGAATTCCAGGCTAAGTGAGCAAATCTGAGTTATGATTTACAAGAGTACTTCTCACAGCACTGCTGTGGATACAGGTAATTTCTCACACTACTCTCTGCACTTTGATCCAACCCCTCATTCTAGGACTCATTATTAGATGAAAACTTACCATGGAAAAATCGACTTTCCTAAAAAGATATAATTACAGAAGAAAGAAAAACAAGATTCATTCATTCACTCTATCAATATTAAACAATTTATTCATTAGTATTTACCACATTCATAATTTGTACCATCACCCTGGGAATGCTGTATGGAATAAGACCGGCAGTGACCTTCTTGTGACTGAGTTTACATTGGGGGCTGCGAGTTGGGGGAGGTTAAACAAAATGTAAACAACAAACATGCTAATTTCAGACAGTAATTTGAACACCTAAACAAAATAAAATCAGTGATATTAAAAGAAAAGACTAGAAATCCAAAAGAGGAGAGGGTAGTTAGGAAGATTTTTCTAAAGGAGAAACATTTCAGCTGAGATGCAAACAACAAGACAAAGAGCAAAGACCGTAGTGAAGGGTAAGGGCTTTAGGTGGATGGGTAAATTGATCTGACACAGGCTTTAAAATCATGTAGGTTACTGTAATGGGAGAATGGCTATAAAAACCCAGGCATGGGAAAATTCAAAGATCAGTTAGGAAGTCATGGAAGTTGTGCAGGTGAAAGATGGTGGTGGATTGATTTGAATGGTAGGAGTGATGATAGCAAGAGTTAAATATATTAGGGAACATCATTTAAAGTTAAGATTGAACATATTTATTAATTTACAGCTTTCATATGAAGGCTATAATCCAATTATGGCACAAGAATATGGGGCAAGGGGCAAGGGAGGGGAGGACAGGGGGGAGGATGGGTAGAGGGAGGGTAATTGGTGGGATCACACCTATGGTGCATTTTATAAGGGTACAGGTGAAACTTACTGAATACAGAATATAAAGGTCTTAACACAATAATAACTAAGAAAATGCCATGAATGCTATGTCAACCAGTTTGATGAAAATATTTCGGATTGTATATGAAAACAACACATTGTACCCCATGATTGCATCAATGTACACAGCTATGATTTAATAAAAAAAAAATTAAAAAGCTGAATTAAGGAAGGTTCAGAGAGAACAAAGCAAGATTTGTGGAGGAAAATGAAAGTGCATGTTTTGAAATCAAAGCACGGAGGTATGAAACATGCACTGACTTCATTGAAGATGTCAGTGTTCAATAAGTAAAGGTATTGGCATCAGATGGTATTTAAAACCATGAGGCTAGATGAAATTACCTTATATGAAAATGTCAAAAAATAAATATTAGAAGACTCCAGTATAGAAATCAAGCAGGTATTATTAAAAAAAGTGTGAAAGTTAAAGGCACATTAGAAGAAAATCAAAAGGAAGTTATGTTAAGAAAGAGAAGAAAAAAAGTTTTTGGCTCGGCGCCTATGGCTCAGCAGGCTAAGGCGCCAGCCACATACACCTGAGCTGGCGGGTTCGAATCCAACCCAGGCCCGCCAAACAACAATGATGGCTGCAACCAAAAAATGGCCGGGCGTTGTGGCGGGCGCCTATGGTCCCAGCTACTTGGGAGGCGGAGGCAGGAGACTCGCTTGAGCCCAGGAATTGGAGGTTGCTGTGAGCTGTGATGCCATTGCACTCTCTCCAGGGTGACAGCTTGAGGCTCTGTCTCAAAAAAAATAAAAAAATAAAATAAAATACACATGCTACAAATAAAGTGTATTGACAAGGTCTAGAAGAGGCCTGGGACAGAGAAGGGACATGGGTGATTTTGTCTGAGGTCCGTGGTGACTGTGTCTAGAAGGTATCTAGAGAAGGGCGTGGCCGGGAACCTCACTGCGGAAGGCTAATGAGAAACAAGAAACATGGAAATAGTAACCATTGCTACTATTGTAAGAATCTTGATAAAATTAATATCAAGGACAGTTAAAACAAAGGCAATTAGAAAACAAAATCAGGTAAATCATAGACTCCTCATGACTATAATAGAGGTCATACCCATATTTTATTTGATTTTTTCTAAGGAGTGGGGATAGCCTGGCTTTAGCTCTCTCTCTCTGCTTACATGCTTATATGTATATTTATATGTAAGTTTATGTGTATATATACCCACACTGATATCTCTATATATACATATATAGGTATATGTTGTAAAATAAGCTGAAACAAGACCCCAAGCTCTTCAAAAGCAATGGACTCCCTGTGGAGATTATAGAAATAATCTCAAGTTAAGAGCAGATCAAGTTGCCAGAGCAGAGTAAAAGAGATCACGTGCCCTGGGATCTTGGAAAAAGCAGCTCCTGGCAAACATCCTGCTTTACATCCCAAGCTTGAACAGTTCCTGCAACCAGAGTCAAAATGAATGGTGGCCAGAAACCCTGCCCATAATCCCACCACTCGTTTGAAAGAATCATTTGACAGACTTCTTCTTGCGTGTTTGACCAATCAGAACTGAACAACTTTGAATCCTGCATTTCCATAAGCACACAAGATTAAAAACCAAGTGGAAAACTTTTCAGCTACAAGTGTCTGGTGCAATGTTTCAAATATTGAAGGCATTTATATTTTTGCCTTAGTAAGTAATAACCTCTTGTAACTGTGTAATTCACCTTTGTATATAAAGGAACTGATTGCTCAGTCTTCCTTCTTATCACCATATGTTTAAAGGAGAGATTCTCATCATCCTTTTGTATAATAAATGATATCATACTATTTTTGTTCTTTGAAGATGTCTTAAGGATCTATATAAGCTGGAGAATAGTGATTGGATAGAGAGAATAAAACCAAAGGTTGCAAAGATAATTTAGGTATCTGTGAAACCAGGCAATTAGAGCAAAAGGCTATTGTGAATTTCTGTGGGTAATTATATTTTAAAAAATAAATGAATAATTCTTTACCTTGCTCTCCCCATCCCCCAAGTATTTCTTATGTAGCCAGATTACCTAGCATTTTCCAGCATTAAAATAACCATCAGAATAACTAACAGCTCTTTTGACTAAAAATGAATAGTTAGGGAAAGAAAAGATGTAGAGAACGTATTTTTGTCAATTAAAGCTGGGAGAGAAAAATCAGATGGTAGTCACCCCAAAATTATAAGCCAAACATAGGGAAAATAAAACATAATTTTGTATAGATATTTTGCAGATCATATTTACAGAATAAGATGTTCCCAAATTTGGAATGTGTTGCCCATACTGTAGTACCATACTATACATATTAAGAAAGATGGGAGAGACATAGAGAACAGAGGAGGCCTTGCTCATGAGCAAAAGCTTTGTAGCAGCAATGCCTGTCTAGTTAAAATCAAGTGACTTGAACACAACTAGAAGAAAACATTTTCCAGAACATCTTGGAAGAGTTTAGGAGATACTAAGGTACAACTTAGTACCTGGCATTCAGGTACTTAATGGCATTCATTAAGTCAGAGTGTATCCAGAACCTTTGAAAATATCTGTTGAGGTGAACTGGAGTTAGGTTTAGCATATAAATTGGCTTATTTAAATTTATCTCAGAATCTTCCTCTTGGAGAGTTAAGTTAAAAGTTTTGAATGGATAAAAAATAGGGAGAAATGCTGATCAAATTATTGGAATATTTGCATATATGTTAGTAACAATAATTTTTGTACTGCAGCTTTATTCATGAGCAACAGGGAATAAAGATGTAGCTAGATGCATAATGTATCTTGAATATAAGGCTGAAGATTTTCATGCTGATCCTTTTATAAAGGAACATCTTTGTGAAAGTGATGATTTAGCAAAATTAATTCTACAGTCCCTTGCAGGGTGTATTTGTATGGTAGAGACTGAAACAGAAATTAGTGAAAACTGACATAACTCCTGGTTATGGTCATAAGAAATTGACTAAGGCATTTCTTGATTGGACATCTAATGTAAAATGATTTCCCCTGTCACATGTCTTCATGATTGTGATTTGAGCTACTATGAACATTCTAGTGCAGATATCTTTATGGTAAAATGATTTTTTTTCTTCTTCTTTGTACATACTTAGTAATGAGACTGTGGGATCAAATGGAAGGCCTACCTTTAGCTCACTGAATGTTTCTCATCATACCATAGCGGCTGTATTAGTTTGCAGCCCCACCAGCAGTGTAATAGTGTTACCTTCTCTCCACATCCACACCAACATCCGCAGCTTTGGGACTTTGTGATGTGAGCCATTCTCATATCATATCTGATGTGGGTCAGGTGATATCTCAGGGTTGTTTTGATTTGCATTTCTCTAACTAGGGACAATGAGCATTTTTTCATGTGCTGTTGGTTATTCATCGGTCTTCTTTAGCAAAGGTTCTGTCCAAGTTTCTTCACCAGTGGCAAATGGGATGTTTTCTTATTGATTAGTTTAAGTTCTCTGTAGAGACTAGCTACAGAGAACTTAAAAGACTCAAAAGACTAGCCCTTTGTCAGATTTGCAGCAGGCAAATATCTTTTCCCATTCTGAACGTTGTCTGTTTGCTTTAGTTGTACCCCTAGCTGTGCAGAAGCCTTTTAGCTTCATCAAGCCCCATGTATTTGTTTTCGGTGTTGTTGCAATTGCCAAGGGGGTTTTATTTTCATCATTTCATGTCTTAAATTTAAATTTTTTATCTAGTAAGAGTAAATTTTTGTCATTGGTGAGAGGTGTGGGTCAACCCAAGCTGTGGTGGATGTATACCATCATGGAATACTATTCAGCCATAAAAGGATGGAGACTGTACATCTTTTGTACTTACCTAGATGAAGTTAAAGCACATTCTTCTTAGTAAAGTATCACAAAAATGGGAAAGCAAGTATACACTGTGCTTGATATTAATATGATACCAACTTTTTGATAAACAACTATATGCCCACATGATGGAAAAGCCACAATTAAAAACTCAAGTAGGAGAGAGGAAGAAGAGAGGGGCGACTAGTAAGCTTTCATCTGATGGGCACAATGGATGGCTATAAAGCACAACACCCTGGGTGAAAGGTTCAACTACAACTTGAACCTGGCTCAATAAAGACAAGCAATGCAACCTAATTATTTGTACCCTCATATTAATCGAAATGTAAAAAAAGATTTCACTTGTAATACCATAAAATATGACACAGTCTGCTTTTATCCTACAGTGTTTAGTATTCGAAATGATATTCCTGATTATAGCTTTTTTGGTAATTAATGAGCAAGTTACTGTATGTGTATCTTGAAAATGACTTTTTTTCCCTTCTGTCTCTATTCACTTTGAGTGATTGAAGCTCTCCTTCTTACAACTTCAGACTCCAATAAAATAACCTCATCAGGCAAGTATTCCCCTAGATTCAATTAGGCTTTCCATAGGATTTCAAGAGCCTGCTGTTTCCTCTTGAAACACTTGATGGTCTTTGTATGAGGCTTCCTTAGAGAATAATTTACATGATAATCTAATCCTGGAGTGAGGGGAATCAGAGATTTCAGTATCAAGTGAGACTACATCAAATAGCTACTTGACTGAAATCATTACTAGCTCTTACACAGTTAGAATTTCAACTTCCAAGTAAGGTATTAAATTCTTTAAAACAGTGATGTCTGATACAAATGTTCAATTTTCACTCTATATTAGAAAAGAAGAGAATGCACTTGTATGTGACATCTATAGATTTCTTTCTTTCTTTCTTTCTTTTTTCACCATGTTAGATCTATATGAAGACTCTGTTCTTTGACATTTTGAGTACTATATTTCTTCCACTCAAAAATTCTACATGTCTACTACTAGGTGTTCATTCGAAATATTGGTTTGCAAGATTATGAAAATCAATTTTGTGTTACAAAATGATGAAGCAAATCCTATGTGAGTCTGTCCAGGAATTGTTTACCCTTGAACTTTTCCTTATCCTTCTCACATTCTTCTATTTGAGCTAAGTGGGGTGACCTCTGGGAGCTGTTTACCTGGTTATTCCAATTGCCTGCCATGGGAGACAGTGGCAGGCAATTTCAAAGTGACACAGAGTGAAAAGAGGAAAAGCCTTGGGCATATATTCTCCAGCTTATATGCCTATGACAGTGCAGTGTCTCCCCTGTAAGAACAATATCTCCTATGCTTATCCAACTTCTATGGGGGACTGCATCCCCTTAGATTTGGTAATGCTACCTTTTTCTTCCTTCCATTGGCCGGCCCTAATGAACTTTTCTGTAGTTGGAAATCTGAGTTCACTCACTATTTTCTGATGGCTCCCAGCCTTTCCACCAACTGTGTAACCAAATCTCTTAGTTAATTTCTCTCTGTTATTTGCTTGTTTAATCTTTTCCTGTTTGGAGCACAAATAGCAGTGTAATGTTAATTATATTTAGACATTAATTTTCCTTCTACCAAAAATTTGTGAAATTAATACTTTTGAAGAAAATGGAACCAGGAGAGAGTTATATACAAGTGAAGTTCAAAGCCCCTTCGCTTATGCCCTCTATCTAATTTTCTCTCTTCATTGATGAGTACTGTTAACATTTTTGTGTATTCTTCAGGACAGTTCTTTATATATTTATACACATATGCACATAACTTTGAACTTTGCTTTGATTTACTTTAAATGTTTCCATCTGTTCAAATAGATCTTTTTAAATTTTTTTAATTAATCAATTTATTTTTGAGACATAGTCTCACTTTATGCCTTGGGTAGAGTATTGTGGTATTCTAGCTCACAGAGACCTCAAACTCTTGAGCTCAGGTGATCCCTTTACCTCAACCTCCCAAGTAGCTGGGACTA
Source organism: Arctocebus calabarensis (assembly GCA_963573935.1). Classification (NCBI taxonomy): domain Eukaryota; kingdom Metazoa; phylum Chordata; class Mammalia; order Primates; family Lorisidae; genus Arctocebus; species Arctocebus calabarensis. The sequence continues at coordinate 18,757 of CAUYON010178291.1, forward strand.
CAGGTGCCCTCCACAATGCATGGCTAGTTTTTCTATTTTTTAATATAGTCAGGATCCGGCTGGTCTCCAACTCATGAACTCAAGTGATCTACCTGCCTCAGCCTCCCAGAGGGCTAGGATTACAGGCATAAACCACCATGACGGTCCCACCTTTCTAATTTTTAAATAGCTAAATTGTGATGGAACATGAGTACACTCTAATTTATTTACATATTGCCTTAAAGATAAACATTTAAAATATAAATTCATATCAGAAATTGGCATATCCTTGAAAATGATTGAGTACATTAAATGTTTTAATATTTGCCAAAATTATGGGTGGAATCTATTTCATTTTAATCTCATCCTCTAAATTCTAGAAAATCAAGAATTTTTATACATTATTATTTATTATTTTTCTTATATTATTTCTGCCTCATATCTTTATTTACTTTTCAATTATATTTCTTAACATGTATACTTTTGGATTTATTTATCTATGGGTTGGTCAAACACCAAACTCCCCTCCATATGTGGAATTTTCTTCTGTAGTATTTTCCAGCTAAATGACCATGTAATTCTCAACTAACAATTTTCTGCCTTTCTTCCAAAGTTATACATTTTAATAATTTACTTTATTTCATTCACAAGGATCTCTAATAAAGTAGATCATTCTCATAATGACAGCAGTCAAGCTCCTTCATTTGTAGACTTCAGTGGAAATTTTCTAACATATCAGCATTTTTATTAATGCTTGTTGCAGTTTCCTATTTTTATTACTACGATGTATTTTTCAATATTGACATTGTCTTTTGGGCCTAACCTTTTTTTTTATTGGTTTAATCTCAGGAATGTTTATTGAAATTATAAATATATTTTCACGTCTGTATGAAAATATTTTATCTTTTAGTTTCTTCATAGCATGAATTTCCTCAGTAACGTTCTGAATATTGAAGCATCTTTGTGCTGCATAGTAAACCATGTTCCATGTGCTATTTTTCAACTGTGAGCTTGGCTGATTTTTTTTTTTTTCTGTCCCCCTCTTCCTTTCTTATTTCTTTTGTCTTCCACTTCCACTTCTCTTCCCTTTTTCCTTTAATTGTCCTTCTGTCAAGTTCATTAGGTTATAATGTCATGATCACTCTATAAAGTATTCTTTTAGAATAATATAGGGTGCTATCCAGGATTTTCTGAGCTTTGGAGCATGTTGTATGTTATTTAACTATCTCCTGAGTATGGTAGGGTTCACGTCCTACTCTGTGGACCTGGTACTTTTGTTACAGATTGCGGTAGTTTCTTACTGCTGCTGTAACAAATGCCATAACCTTGGTGGCTTAAAATAACACTGTTTTAGCATAAAGAGTTGTATTTCTCCTGAAGGCTCTGGGGGGGTCATGACCTTTCTCTCCTTAGCCTACATTCCCTGCTTCATAGCACTTTGCCATTCTCGAAGTCCACAATAGCTAGGATTTTTTTCATGCACCATCATTCTAACAGTCACTCTAATCATCAACTCTTATTCCTCCCTTCTTCTACATTTCAGTACTCTTACAACTATATTGCTTCATTAGAATATTTCTGTTTTAGTCTGGGCTCCCACAGCTCAGTGGTTAAGGCACTAGTAACATGCACCAAGCTAGTGGGTTCAAAACTCGCGCAGCCTGCTAAAACAAAACAAGTCAGGCCTTGTGGTGGGCACCTGTGGTCCCAACTACTATGGAGGCTGAGGCAGGAGAATTGCTTGAGCCCAAGAGTTTGAGGTTGCTGTGAGCTGTGATGCTACAGCACTCTACCGAGGGCAACAAAGTGAGACTCTGTCTCAATAAATTTTTTCTTTTCAAAAAGAAAACAATATTTCTAGTTTAGAAGTTGTCTGATTAGACCCCTTATTTTCCTCTGGTACTTTCTTAATTCATGCTCATGGAACCTAGTGATTAGAGGTGAACATCTTTGGTAGGCCATTATAAAGTGCTCTGTTTAATACAAGGGTATTTGGCCATCTTTAAATTTTTCTTTTCTTTCCCTTATTATTTCTTTTGAACCTATACTGTTAATTGTTATTCACCCCCCAAATATACACTTAGTCTAGATTTTGAAATATAAGGTACTAATTAGTAGATATTTTTAATTTTTGATCACCTATGTATCTTAAAGATCCTTTTCATATTTATTCTGTCATTGCTTATTTCATTTTATTCTTCAACAGAAATAAAACATTTCACATCAAAAAGATATGAGTTTTTACAAATAGCCAGTTTCTAGTTATATTAATACTTTTATTTATTAATACTTTTATTTGGTAGTGGTATGTACACTTTTTTTCCTTTTTAAATCTTTACTTACACTGTTTTCTTGTATTTATTTGGCATTCTTTTCAATCTTTCCCTTGTGAAAATTTAATTTTAGTCATTCTTGTTTTGTTAGCAAAAAAGTTAATTTAACATTAAATTTAGTAAATGTGGACACATTTTAGAAGGGTACAGGTGAAACTTACTAAATGTAGAATATAAATGTCTGTACACAATAACTAAGAAAATGCCATGAATGCTATGTCAACCAGTTCGATGAAAATATTTCAGATT
>CAUYON010178292.1:0-10307 GCA_963573935.1 Arctocebus calabarensis
TCCCGAGTAGCTGGGACTACAGGCGCCCGCCACAGCGCCCGGCTATTTTTTTGTTTTGCAGTTCGGCCGAGGCCGGGCTTGAACCCGCCACCTTCGGTATATGGGGCCGGCGCCCTGCTCGCTGAGCCACAGGAGCCACCCTCTTTTTTTTTTTTTTTTGAGACAGAGTCTCAAGCTGTCACCCTGGGTAGAGTACCATGGCGTTGCTACTCACAGCAACCTCAATTTATTGGGCTCAAGCTATCCTCTTGCCTCAGCCTCCCGAGTAGCGGGGACTACAGGTGCCCACCACAATGCCCGGTTATTTTTTTGTTGTTGTTGTTATAGTTGTCATTGTTGTTTGGTGGTCCAAGGCCAGATTCCAACCTGCCAGCTCTGTTGTACGCGACTGGCGTCCTAGCCACTTGAGCTACAGGTGTCAAGCCACTTTTTCTTTTCTTTTCTTTTTTTTGGAGACAAAGTCTCACTATGTCTCCCTGAGTAGAGTGCCATGGCATCATAGCTCACAGCAACTTCAAACTTATGGGCTCAAGTGAGCCTCTTGCCTCAGCATCCCAAGTAGCGGGGACTACAAATGCTTGCCATAATGCCTGGCTAGTTTGGTAGAGATGAGGTCTCACTCCTGCTCAGGTTGGTCTCGAACTTGTGAGATCAGGCAATCCACACACGTCAGCCTCCCAGAGTGCTGGGATTACAGGAGTGAGCCACTGCGCCCAGCCTCTCAGATCCACTTAATAGAATCAGGTGGCCACTGGCAAACAGCCACATTATTTTTTTTATTTTTATTTTTTTTAGACAAAGCCTCAAGCTGTCACCCTGGATAGAGTGCTGTGGCATCACAGCTCACAGCAACCTCCAATTCCTGGGCTCAAGCGAGTCTCCTGCCTCTGCCTCCCAAGTAGCTGGGATTACAGGCGCCCGCCACAACGCCCGGTCATTTTTTTGGTTGCAGCCGTCATTGTTGTTTGGCAGGCCCGGGCTGGATTCGAACCCGCCAGCTCAGGTGTACGTGGCTGGCGCTTAGCCCGTTGAGCCACAGGCGCCGAGCCCAAACAGCCACATTAAAAGCAAAGCTGTTTTCCCCTGTCCAAGAGAAATGAAATCAGTCAACCCTAATAGGAAGCAGGCTTAACCATAAAAAAAATTTTTTTTTTTGAGACAGATTCTCACTCTGTTGCCTTTGGTAGTGTGCTGTGGCATCACAGCTCACAGCAACCTCAAACTCTTGGGCTTAAGCCAGTGGTTCTCAACCTTTCTATGGCCGTGATATATTTTCATTGTTATAAAGGGGTCGCGACCCACAGGTTGAGAACCACCGGCTTAAGTGATTCTCTTGCCTCAGCCTCCCAAGTAGCTGGGACTACAGAGGCCTGCCACAACACCTGGCTATTTTTTTGTTGCAGCTGTCATTGTTGATTTTAGCTGGCCTGGGCTGAGTTCAAACCTGCCAGCCTCGGTGTATGTGGCCAGTACCCTACCCACTGAGCTACCAGCGCTGCCCCTGGCTATTTTTTTGTTGTAGTTGTCATTGTGGTTTAGCAGGCCCAAGCCAGGTTCGAACCCACCAGCCCCAGTGTATGTGACCAGCGCCCTAACCACTGAGCTACGGGCACCGAGCCAAAAAAAAAACACTTTTTAAAAAAAGATCTAAAAAATTCTCTGAGTCAGGAATGTGGATGAGGGAAAAATCAACATGGCTTTAAAGGAATGGAGGACTGTATGGGACTAAAATTGTTGTTTTACCAACTCTTAACTTCACACACAAATCCAAATGCAAATTGAGCTATTTAACAATACAGCTACCCAAAGTTATCTTAATTATAATAATCAACCAATCACAGCCAGAAAAGTGGGGATTGCCGCAATTAATACACACCCACACACCCACAGAGATAACGGCCTCTCTCGTCCTCCACTGGGAAAGCCTACCCTTGCCTACCATATGCTCACAGCACATTCACAACACACATACGCGCCATGCAGCAACCCTAGCACACGTCTGTGTGGGGCAGGATGGGCTGCCTCAAATCTCCACAAACACATAGACACCAAAGTCTCCTATGGGACCAATTCAGCTTTATGTTCTCGATTCCCCTCTCCCAGTCCTATCAGTCTCTCGACCCCCTGGCTTCCCTCTCCCTTCCTACCCAGGGCGGAGAGCAGACCTGAGTCATTGGTCCACACCGAGGGATAGTTCTTAAGTAGGTGGGAAAGGAAGGATCTGGGAAGGAGTGAGTCAGCCCAAGGCAAAAGGCTGCAGGGCTGTGGGTGGGAAGAATTTTTCAAAGAGGAAGAAAGCCGTGGGTGATGTGGTGGTGACTGTTGGGCCACAGAACTCCACGGAGGGACAGGACCAGCCCAAGGCCACCAAAGCAGGAGGGCAGAAAGGAAATTGTTCTCTGAACCCAAAAGCCTATCATGAAAGCAAATGGCCACCTACTTCCCAGATCACTAGAATCCAAGCTGAGAAGATACAGGGGCAATTCAGGGCTAATGGAACTGGAGGCAGCGTGTCCTCTGTTCCCACTACCTTGGCCTGGGGCCCTTGAGGCCTGATCTACAGAGGGTATCAAAGGAAATGGTGAGGAAACACAACTCCCTTCCAACAGGGACACTAAGCCCAAAATAGCCACTTAGAATGGATCAAGAAGTGTGAGGATTGCCAGGCTCAGTGGCTCATGCTTGTAATCGCAGCACTCTGGGAGGCCAACTCAGGTGGACTGCCTGAGCTCACAGGTTCCAGACCAGCCTGAGAAAGAGCGAGACACCGTCTCTAAAAATAGCCCTGCATTATGGCGGATGCCTGTAGTCCCGACTACATGGGAGGCTGAAGCAAGAGAATCACTTAAGCCCAAGAATTTCAGGTTGCTGTGAGCTATGATGCCATGGCACTCTACCCAGGCGACAAACTGAGACTCTGTCTCAAAAAAAAAAGTGTGAGGACTGTAAACACATACACACACACATTTATGAAACAATCAAGGAAACTTGGTGATTCTGAGGAATATTTTTACAAGTTTGCTGTTGGGATCGTGTTTATTATTTTGCAGGGGATAGTCTCCCACTGTCATATAGCCAGAGTGTAGTGGCATCATCATAGCTCACGGCCACCTCAAACTCCTAGGCTCAAGTGATTCTACTGCCTCAGCCTCCCAAGTAGCAGGGACTATAGGCGCGAGCTGCTATGCCTGGCTAATTTATCTATTTTTAGTAGAGACAAGGTCTCACTCTTGCTCAGGATGCTCTTGAACTTCTGATCCCAAATGATTCCCCCTGCCCAGTCTTCCACAGTGCTAGGATTATAGGTGTGAGCCACTGTGCCCAGCCCATGCTTATTTTTTTTTTTAATAACTTGTGGCCTGTTTATTTTTTATTTTATTTTATTTTATTTTTTGAGACAGAGCCTCAAGCCGTCACCCTGGATGGAGTTTTGTGGCATCACAGCTCACAGCAACCTCCAATTCCTGGGCTCAAGAGAGTCTCTTGCCTCCACCTCCCCAGTAGCTGGGACTACAGGCGCCCATCACAAGGCCCGGCCATTTTTTGGTTGCAGCCGTCATTGTTGTTTGGCAGGCCTGGGCTGGATTCGAACCCACCAGCTCAGGTGTATGTAGCTGGCGCCTTAGCCCTTTGAGCCACAGGTGCCGAGCCACCATGCTTTTTTTTTTTTTTTTGAGACAGAGCCTTAAGCTGTCACCCTGGATACAGTGCCGTGGCATCACAGCTCACAGCAACCTCCAATTCCTGGGCTCAAATGAGTCTCTTGCCTCCGCCTCCCAAGTAGCTGGGACTACAGGCACCCGCCACAACGCCCAGCCATTTTTTTTTTGGTGGCAGCCGTCATTGTTGTTTGGCGAGCCAGGCTGGATTCGAACCCGCCAGCTCAGGTGTATGTGGCTAGTGCCTTAGCCCGCTGAGCCACAGGCGCCAAGCCGCTTATTTTTTTAAAGGCCATTTTTAGAAGTTCATAGAGAAATATTTAAGAACAAAACAATGTTTAGAATTTAGTAATTACTGCATTATTAATGAAGTTGCAGAAGGAGAGATGGTAGTAAGTGAGCATAAAGAGGAAACAAGATTGGATCCGAACTGACAAGTATAAACTGGGTGACAGACATCCACTGCATGCAGATTCCATTATGTAGAATATAGTGGAATTTTTCATAATAAAAAACATAAGTGGGGCAGTGTCTCTGGCTCAGTGAGTAGGGCGCCAGCCCCATATACCAAGGGTGGCAGGTTCAAACCCAGCCCCGGCCAAACTGCAACAAAAAAATAGCTGGGGATTATGGCAGGCGCCTGTAATCCCAGCTGCTCAGGAGGCTGAGGCAAGAGAATCACCTAAGCTCAGGAGTCGGAGGTTGCTGTGAGCTGGGATGCCACGGCACTCTGCTGAGGGTGACAAAGTAAGATTCAGTCTCCAAAAAAAAAAAAAAAGTGTATGGATCGAAAAGAAGGACAACAAAGCTCGTCAAGTGAGAATCATTCAGCAGAAACCTGAAAGGTCATGGGAGTAGAGACAGTGACACACACTTAGAGGGTCATACCCTGAAGTGCCCCCCTAAACAGCCTACGGGCTGGTGGGCAGCCTGCCTAGCACTGGCTACTCCCAGAAGTTCTGGCAGGTGCTCTGTCCACACATTCCTCAAGACTGCAGGGGCAGAAGGCCAGCAGCAGCTTGCAGGGAGACCCTGGCCAGGCCCCAGGGTGGGAAGATCTCCTGACACACGGCTGAATGGAGAGAGTTAGGAGGCCCCACTTTGGGTCCGCTGTGTGATGGAGCACAAGCCACTAGACATCCCTGTGCCTTGCCTGTAAGATGGGGAAACTGCTTGGCCTACCTAACGCACAGTTTAATAATGGAAGTGAAAGCACTCTGAATGCATCGGGGCCTTCAGAGAGTGTGGGTGGCTGTTTTTACTGGTGGCCATGGGGGGCCAGAGAAAGAAACCCAGGCAGTTACCATCTGGGCTCTGTGCCTACTCTACTAGCAATGAATTTGTGCTGTGTGACCTCAGAAGAGTCTCTAGCTGTCTCTGGGTCTATTTCCCTCTCCGTGCAGTGAGAATGTTGGACAGGATCTTCTGGGCTCCTTCCAATTCATACATTCTGGGTCCACAAGCCTAGGCTGTGATTGGATGCACCCAGAGGGAGAACAGGGTTAGGGGCAGCAGGGAGAAATTATCAGAATAATTAAGAGATGAAGACTGAGCCATAAAAGAATATGCCAGCTTTCCTAGGCTTATCCCAGGGAAAGAACAGCTCAGCAACTTGAAGCCTGTTGTGGCTGGTGGATAAGTCCCTCAATCCTAGGCTAACTCACAGAAATTACCTGGAGGGAAGAATGGTCCAGCAATGCCCAGACTGAATGCCACTCCCCAGAGCCCAGCATTGCCTTCCCCCACTCCCACCTCTGCCCCAAGCCCCACAGTTCACGTAAGCTCTCCAACACTTCCGTGACCTCAGACCTACCATCCCGGTTCCACCCAAGACACAGCCCCTTCCACACAGGTCCTAACTGGTCCCCTGGTCACTCTCATAGCCCAGACACAGGCAGGGCCCACTCAGGGTCTTACTAAACAAATACCAAAGAAATCTCAAGTTTCTCTTTCTTCCTTCAGAGAGGAGGTTGTATCCGGAAGCAGCACCTCAACCCCACACTCTACCCCTGGTGCACTGGGAGACCCTGAGCCATGGAGCCTTGGAGCCATGGATCACCCCTTCCCAACTTCTTCCAGGCTGGACTGGCAAATACCTGGACAGAGGTGTGGGCAAGTTCTCAGGGGACCAGTCTCAAAGGGGGCCCTGTGGGGCTGGCCACCAGCTCAGACCTCTAGGTGAACTTCCCTTGCTCAGGCCCAAAGACATTTGTGCCTGGAGGGATCTGTAACCCCCACAACCTTTACTGACACCCTCCCACCCCCCCAACCCCCCAGAGCATGCACACACCAGACATATGATCTCAAAGACAGACCGGAAAGGAAACTTGGCGACTGCTTCTCCATGTCACCAAATCCCAGTCTACTCCCCCCACCCCAACACACACACCAAAGCTGACCTGAGCACAACAGCAGCACAGAAGCAGGGCAAGGGGTCACAGGGACCCTAAGAGATCAGAGGTTGGGTTATTGTCCTCCACACTACAAGAGGACAGTTTCCCACACATGTCTGTCAGACGTAGAATACATGCTCCTGGCTAGCCCCTGGGAGCCGTCTCAGGCAGACGGTGAGGCAGGACTGCACGCCAATTCTGGGGGAAGCCATCGGCGCCCTTCCCCTACGCCAAGGTGACTGACTTTTCAATGCGCCCACACTCATCTGTGTCCCTTTTAAGTTCTCTGGTTGTTGGTATAATGCCCTGGCCATAAACAACCCTCCAGAGCTTTCCCTGCCCTCAGGGCAACCCCACTCCCCTGTCTCCTAAAGCTTACGCCAATACTGCGAGGGACACGGAGTCATTAGCAATGTCTAGCAAGAAAAAGAAAAAAAAAATCCTTGTTCGGGGCGAGAGCACCAAGGCTCCCCACCCGACCGCACGCGCCTCACTCACCGGCCCTGCTTGGTGATGATCATCTCCGTCTGGTGCTGATTAAACTTGGACCACAACAGGTGGTTGTTGAGAGCGACTCTCAGCTTCCCGGACACCTCCAGCCCCGCTGGAAGCGCATAGTCCTCGCGCGGCCCCGAGTAGAGCCCGGCGCGCGGGTCCGGAGCCGCGTAGCCATCCCCAGGCTGGTAGCCCTCTGCGCCCGCCGGCGGTGGGAAGGGCTCGCCCGCGCCGGGGAAGCCGGCCGCCTGGGGCCGGGGCGGGTACGCGTAGGCTCCGAGGAAGCGGCCCGGCGGAGCGGGTACTAGGGCGCCCCCGGCGTAGGATGCCCCCAGACTGCCGCCCCCGCGACGGTCGGCCGCCTCCTGTGCTCCCGGTTCTGGGTAAAAGTAGCGGTGCTGCGGGTCGACGCCAGGCGCACGGCCCTCGTCGTTCGCCGGCATCGGCTCGGTGCCCGTTAGCATGTCTCCGCAGCTGGGCTCCACGATGCCCATCCGGGGCTGGCTGACACTTTTCCGCAGCCGTCGAGGACCGGCCTCTCTCGGTGCTTGGGCTGGGACCGGGGTGCGGGGCGGAGCCCCTAGGGCGGGATAGGATCACCACTGGAGCCGCGTTTGACCGGTGCGCCGCAGCTCCCGGGCTTCCTCCCTAGCGGGCCGCTGTCACTAGCGTCGCGGCGCTTTGCTGTGGCTTTATGAAGCTCTCGGTGTCCCCCAACCCCGCCACCTCAGCCCCGCCCCGCCTCACCCCGCCCCCTCGCGGCTAATACTAAGCAAATTCTACGCTGTTGATGAGGACTGGAGGGCCCCCCAAGGTGAAGACCAGAGAGTCCCCCAGAGCGCGCGCTCGCCCCGTGGTTCAGGCTTAGAAATCTTGCCGTCTGGAAGTGTCAACCCTGCCACCTGAATCCCCACTCCATTTCTTTGCCCTGGACCCTCCGGGTAATTCCACCCATCCTTGAAGTCTCAGCTCAAAGCCCCTCTCCTATGGGAAGCCTTCGAGGATGGCTGAAATGGGACTTGTACTCTCCAAGACACTTCCGCCACGAACACTGAACAGATCTTTATTATGCGCATTGTGTGCCCAGGCTCTGTGCTAAGCGGCTTCGCGTGAAGTGTTTGCCCTCTTTCTCCCAGCCAGGAGTCCACGTGGGCTGAGTCCATTGCATCTTGTACCTCCAGCTTTGCGGGCAGACCTGGAAGCGGGAGGTGGGCAGCAGGAATAGTTCCTTACGTTAATGGGGGCTTGCATCAGAGCAGACAAGGCTTTGCAGGGCCCTGACTGGCCTGGGCCGAGGCCTGCAAAAGCGCCCCCACCCGCATGGCAGCCATGGGCACTGCATTTAGCGTTGGGCGGCCCGTGTGAAAAGTCCCAAGTCTGGCTCTGCCTGTCACTCAGGTATATGTGACCTGGGCAAGTCACTTCCCTCTCCTGAAAGTCAGCCTCACGTGCCTTCTACTTAGACTGGGGGAAATAAACAGATCTACTTTTCAGGGAGGACTGTGAGCCCTTCCATGAGACAGTGTGGCGTGTGGCACTTTCCAGTCTATTATTATACCTGGAGGGAAAGGCCGCTTTGCACAGATTCTGAGCCGGCTGACAGGAAGGAAACCCACCCCATGCTCTGAAGGGCTGCTTCGGGGATGGGACTACAGAGGCTTCTCTTTCTCCATTTTCCTTTTATGTTACCTAATGTCGTTAGCTTCCTTCTACGATGCAAACTTTTCCTTTTCCCCCCAGTTGAAAATAGCATTCATTCAAACATTGGGAGTTTTCCTGTGTATAAAGATGAAACCTGCTTATATAGGAAATTTAAGCAGTGCAGAGAAGTAAAAACAAGACTGTATAAATCACCCCAAATTCCATCCCCCAAAGGAGAACAGAATTAACATTTGGGTGAACACTCTCCCAGACGCCACTCCTTGGGCACTGTCTCTCTCTGTCTCTGTCTTTTGCACACACGCACAAGTATATAATTTGTATAAACACCACACATGCTGCTTTGTAATGTGTATTTTTTTTCACTCCACAAGGTGTCATGGAATTTTTTGCATGTCAATATGTAGGTAAAGATTTGCATTTTTAAGAGTGTTTTGAAAAATATTTTAACATTTTCTTCATGTTTAAGGTTAACCAGTCCTCTTCCCATCCCCCGCAACCCAGCCCACCCCAGTTCTCCCCTGAGGACTGGCCTCAGCTCTACATTTCTGTCCCAGCCCAACAGGGCTTCACCCTTAGGGGCCCATGGGGACACTCTGCTCCCAACTAGAGCTGAACCAAGAGGCAGGTTGGCAGGCAAACACAAAGCCGAGACCCCAGGAGGCGGGCATGACCCAGGGAGGGTGGCGGGAGATAGAATCAGCGCATCCCATGAGGATGGAGACCAGATATGTGACAGAACCAGAAACCTAGGACTGGCCTCCTCCCTTACCCACCATTTCCCCGTGCCTTAAGGAAGGAGGAAGTGTCTGCCTCATATTCAAAGTGGGGCAGCATTGATTGAAAGAGTGGGTGAACTTAGGACCACTGGTTATTTTTGAGAAACATGAGAACTTTCAGTAAGACCCTCCTGAATGACTGGTTTCCCCAGGAGACATAAGGCTGTTGAATGCTGACACCTCTTTAGGGAACATTTTTGCTGAGTGCTCAGCTGTGGAAGGCCAAATGGAATCTTGTTTCTACCCCTCTCTCCCTCTCCTTTTTTCCAAACTAATACTCAGGACAAGTGATCCATCCCTCTACTTCTGAACAAGATGGTCTAAGTTCCCACCAGCTTTCCAAGGCAGATAGGATTAAGAATCTCAGAATCAGGTGGGCCTGGAGACTTGCCTCTGGAAAAAGAGGGAGGCGGGGGGCAATCTCTGAATGCTTGATGCACTGTTATAGGGTCTTACAGCTCTGCTCCTCAACCTCAGATTCCTCTCTCCCTCCCTCCAATTTCTTCCACCCAAAAAAGAAAGTGCTTGTGAAAAGCGGGGGCTGAATGGCCCTGGTGTCACCACTGCCAGTCCCGCCCCTCTGCCAGCTTAGGTGAGAAGAAGAACCCTGACAGTGACACCTTCTCTTCCAGCTGCCACCTCACTCCTCTCCCAGGCTCCAGGGCTTGAGAGGTGGGAAAAGAGGAGCATGGAGACCAGACCCCCTGGGATCCCCTCACTTGCCTGAGGCTGCCCTTCCTGGCCCCTCTCCCAGCCCATCAATATGCAGAGCACCCACAAGCCCTGTGAGGCAGGAGTGAAGGAACACAGGGCCCACCTTGTGTCCAGGATGGGAGAGACATGGTCTCCAACCAGCATCAAATTTTATGAGGCAGGTTGGGTGGTAATGGAAAACGGACTAAGTTACCAAACTCACACACTGGGCTCCTGGCCGTTGCTTTTTCCACTAGAGTGAGGGAGAATCATAACAATGAATGAAAAGTCATATGATCACATTAAAAAGGTTTGGAAAATAGAAAACAAAATCAACCCTAACTGTCCAGCTTAGACACTGGTTCTCTCCACCCTGTTTTTTTTTTTTTTTTTTTTTGAGACAGAGCCTCAAGCTGTCACCCTGGATAGAGTGCTGTGCCATCACAGCTCACAGCAACCTCCAATTCCTGGGTTCAAGTGAGTCTCCCGCCTCTGCCTCCCAAGTAGCTGGGACTACAGGCGCCTGCCACAACGCCCGGCCATTTTTTGGTTGCAGCCGTCATTGTTGTTTGGCAGGCCCAGGCTGGATTCGAACCCGCCAGCTCAGGTGTACATGGCTGGCGCGCTTA
>CAUYON010178293.1:0-12314 GCA_963573935.1 Arctocebus calabarensis
GTCACCCTGGATAGAGTGCCGTGGCATCACAGCTCACAGTAACCTCCAATTCCTGGGCTCAAGCGAGTCTCCTGCCTCTGCCTCCCAAGTAGCTGGGACCACAGGCACCCGCCACAACGCCCGGCCATTTTTTTGTTGCAGCAGCCGTCATTGTTGCTTGGCGGGCCCAGGCTGGATTCGAACCCGCCAGCTCAGGTGTATGTGGCTGGCGCCCTAGCCCGTTGAGCCACAGGCGCCGAGCCAAGAATGAAGATCTTTAATTACTTATACAGAAAGACCTCTAAGTCATATTAATTGAAAAATTTAAAAAACCCAAAGAACAAAACAATTACTGTATTGTCCTATTTTTGGTAAAAGAAAAAGGCGGGGGAAGTGTTAATATTAAGGCAAAAGGACAGTCTATTCAATAAATAGTGCTGGGACAACTGGATATCCATATCCAAAACAGATGAATTTAAGCCAGCAGGTACAGTGGCACACACCTGTAGTTCCAGCTGTTTAGGAGGCTTGAAGTCGGAAGATTGCTTGAGCCCAGGAGTTGAAGTGTAGGTAAAATTGTGAGATCCCCATCTCTTAAAAAAATAAAAAGTAAACTTAGACCCTCGCCTTACACCATACATAAAAAATTAACACAAAATAGACTTATAGAGCTAAAATAATAAAACTTTTAGAAGAAAACATGAGAAAACCATTGAGTTAGGCAGAAATTACTTACATAGGATACCAAAAGCACAGACAATATGACATAGAAGTTCTGCTCCTAGGTAAATGACCCAAGAGGAATGACAACATATGAGGATGGACAGTTAAATTCAGGAACTCGTCCTAGACAAAGTGCTATATACCTCATTGCTGAATATTACTATGGTCACCTATGAAGTACTGCCCTTGGCCATCAAGTGATTAGTGATATTCAGCAATGAGGTATGTAGCACTTTTTCTCGGATGAGTTTGCAAACTTAATTGTTCACACAAAAACTTGTACACAAATGAGTATGACAGCAGTTTTCATAATAGCCAAAAAGTAGAAATAACCTTACTGTCTATCATTCTGACAAATTAATTGATACTATGTTCAGTGGGCAGTTTTTAAAAGTATTTCCTACATTTTCTTTAATAACTTAACATTACATTTTCGAAAATACTTTTTAAGGAGTAATTTTTACTGAAAGAAATAACTGATGACCCAATCAACTAAGTCCTTCAAGATCTTCACTTATCTCAGAGAGTTTGTCTTGTGCTAAGTACTGACTCATAACAATCCTCTGATTTAGGTAACTATTTAATAAATTCATTTTACTAAGGAAACTGAGGCATTGAAATATTAATTTTATGGTCACTCAGCTAGTACGTAGTAAAACTAACTCTAAAGTTTAGTCATTCTCATTCCAGAGTCTGTGCTCTTAGCTAACAGGTTGTATTACAGTGATGTTTTCCCTCAGACATTTTCCTTAAGCTTTGTTCTCTTTTCCTCTATAGGGATCTAGATTTTATGTAAATGAGCTCAAAAAGGAAAAGCAAGTCAACCAACGAATTGAAAATATGATTCAACAAAAAGCCAAAATTACCAGCCAGCAGCTATGGAAAGCCCAAGTACAGGTATTAATTCATTTAGAAGCTAGTAGAATAATAATTAACAGTCAAATGCATTATTGGCCAAATGTGGGGCATATGCCTGTAATCCCAGCATCTGGGAGGCCAAAATGGGAAGATCCCTTGAGGTCAGGAGTTCGAGACCAGGCCTGAGCAGCATACCAAGACCCCCATCTGTACAAAAAGAAATAAATATTAGCTAGCCACATTGGTACCTACCTGTAGACCCAGATACTCAGGAGGCTGAGGCAGAAGAATCACTTGAGCCTAGGCGTTTGAGGTTACAGCGAGGTTTGATAACACAGCTGTACTGTATCCTGGGCAACAGAGAAAGACCCTGTCTCTTAAAAAATGCATTATCAAGTCTTAACTGCAAAGGTAAAATGTACATGTTCATTATATTGTAAAGCATACACATACAGCAAATGTACATACTTTGCTGAGTATTGCTATACTCCTTCACATAAAAGACTGCACACCTAGACATTGTCCTCTCTATTACACAACAGAGTAAGTGAAGTCTTAATCAGATTAAGTGACTTGTCTGGCTTCATAGGACAGGTATTTGGAAGAGCTAAGATTTAACCTACAGCCTTAGTTCTTTTTATTATATACATACTTTGCAGCTAGAAAAGGCCACAGGATAAATATGGTGTGATTTTTGCAATACTGATTTGGGGGAGGGAATACTGTTCTGGGGAGGGGTATATATGTACATATATATACATTTGGGGGAACATGTTAACTAATTAAACTAGAAAGTAGTTTAAAACATAATTGTGTGATAATAAATATAAAAAGTCACAATATAGGGACGTGCCTGTGGCTCAACGAGTAGGGCGCCAGCCCCATACACCGAAGGTGACAGGTTCAAACCCAGCCTCAGCCGAACTGCAAAACAGAAAAATAGCTGGGCATTGTGGCGGGTGCCTGTAGTCCCAGCTACTCAGGAGGCTGAGGCAAGAGAATCGCCTAAGCCCAGGAATTGGAGGTTGCCGTGAGCTGTGTGATGCCAAGGCACTCTACCGAGGGTGATAAAGTGAGACTGTCTCTATTAAAAAAAAAAAAGTCACAATATAGATTAGACTGTCAAATGTACATGAATTTTTAAAATAACACATAAGACTTATAAACACTTGGAGACATTGGCTTCTCCTCCAGGATCTTTGGGGAGTTAATATTCAGAATTTTCTCTGCTACTAAAAATTATTACAGTAGAAAAAATTGGGAAGAACCAAGCTGGAGGGTACCATGTGGTAGAGTGATTACTCAAAGCAATCGGATTTCTGCTGGTATAACTAAAGTCATGGCCAGATAAGTTTACTGTTCATCAAAAGCTGATCGAATATTAATAAAACACTAAGCTATAAGATAGCAATAAATTTGTAATAGTTATCTAATATGCTACAAAATTCTTCTTTTGTGATAGAGTTCAGAAATGATAAGTTTTGTTTTCTTTACCAAACTATAATATGTCATTTTTTGATACATACCTTCCCAGAGCATAAGATAATTCTTTTTAAATTTGAAAATATTAAGACGATATAAGCGTTTTGTGGCCCTGGTAAATAATGGGATGCTAAAGTCAGGGCTTTTAGTGTGTCTGTCGCCAGAATGGTGCACACTGATAGGTAAACTTTTATCTCTCACCATCTTCTCACCCTCCCTTTTCCTTGGTTATCAATATCTTTATCACCTCTTTGTGCCCTATCATTTAGCTTCCACTTATTATTGAAAGTGTGGTGTTTGTTTTTCCTTTCTTGAGATACATAAGATAATGGTCTCCAGTTCTATCCAAGTTGCTACAGATAACATTATTTCATTTAGTTGTATGGCTGAATAATATTCCACAGTGTGTGTGTGTATGTGTGTACATATGTGTGTGTGTGTGTAGTTGGTGTATGTGGATATATACATATATACATATACACAAATATACACATATGCATATGTATACATATACACACCATATTTTCTTTATCCACTCATCAATTGATGAGCACATAGGTTGTTTTTATATCTTGCAATTGTGAATTGTGTTATTATAAACATTCAATATAGGTGCCTTTTTTATAAAATGACTTATTTTCCTTTGGCCAGATACCCAGCAATGGGATTACTAGATTGAATGATAGGTCTACCTTTATTTATTTGAGGAATCTCCTGTTTTCCACAGAGGATGCACTAATTTGCAGGCCCAGCAAGTGTATAAGCATTACTTGTTCTCTGTGTCCACACCAGAATCTATTTTCTTTTTTTTTAGTGTTGGGGATTCATTGAGGCAGAATCTATTATTTTTTAACTTCTTAATAATAGCCTTTCTAACAGGGTAAGGTGGTATCTCACTGTGGTTTGAATTTGTATATGCCTGATGATTAGTGATATTGAGCTTTTCTTCATGGGTTTCTTGGCCATTTGTCTATCATCTTTGAAAAAAACTTTGTTCATGACTTCTGCACACTTTTGGTAGGATTGTTTGGTTTTTTTCCTTACTTGAGTTCATTATAAATTCCGGATATTGGTCTTTTGTGACTTGTATAGTTTGCAAATATTTTCTTCTATTCTGTAGGTAGTCTATTTACTCTGATAATTATTTCCTTTGCTTCTAATATAATTAAGTCCTATAGATTTATTTTTGTGGTTGTATTATATGCCTTTGGGGTCTTTCTTGGTATTCTTTAGAGAAATGCTAAGTCAAGAAAACAAAAAACATTGTTTCTGAAATAGTCTCCTCAGGGTAATAGAAATGGGATTCTTTAAAACAAAATAAGACATAATACCACAACTTGAACTTTACCTAAGAAATGCAAACAAGTAACATAATTGTTTATACCCTCATATCAATCTGAAATTTACAAAAGGAAAGAAAGTATACCATAGAGTTTGGTTTGAGCATATTTCAATGATAAAGACTTAATAAAATGTATTTTATGATGCTTTTAGGTAAGCATCATAAGATAATAGAAAATAAGCTTTGGTATAACCTGGTATTGGGGTGTAGCTGTAACATTTACCAACTTCATGACTTAGAGCAAATTATTGCATCTTATTGAACATTAGCTTCTTTGTCTATAAGATTGGAATAGTAATTTTGATCTCAGAATTATTTTGACTAATAAATGAATTAACATAGAAGTGAACTTAGTGTAGAGGGTGGCCTTGAAGTTTGTGTGCAATTTAAAATAGTGTGCAGATCAAAATTGCACATGGTGTTTATGGTCACCCTATATGACATATACATGAATATAATATATTCAATAAATGTCACTTCTTCTAAAATTATAGGTACTATCAACCCTTACTATATCCCTAGATAAGCACATTATATGGTAGCTCCTTTAGTTCTTTGAACATTTTGAGGTTGGACTAATCCCACTTTATATATAAGGAAAGTCTAAGATGAGAGGGTTAATTTGCCTTAGTCATATAACTAATGAGTGGAAGTGCTAGGACCCAAGCCAAAACCCTTCACCAGCATGATACACACTAGTTTTGAGAAATCATAGAAGTAACAGCATACATATTAGAAGCTCAGATCAGAACTTGAAAATCATTGAGCGAGAAAATGGAAGAAAGGAAAATATGTATGAGTATTTCAGTAGAAGAAACTGTAAAAAACAATAGTATTTGATAAACCAAACAAGAACATACACCAGGGGAAAGAACCCCTATTTAATAAATGGTGCTAGGGGAACTAGATGTCTACATGTAAAAGACTGAAATTGGACCTGCACCTTTTTCCATTCACAAATTGATTCAAGATGGATAAAGATCTAAATCTAAGACAAGAAACAATACAAATCCTCAAAAAACATCTGGGGAAAACATTTGAAGTCATCAGCCTAGGGAAAGACTTCATGAAGAGGACTTTAATGGCAATTGCAATAACAACAAAAGTAAACAAATGGGACTTAATTAAACTGAAAAGTTTCTGTACAGCTAAGGAGACAACAAGCAAAGCAAATAAACAACCATAAGAATGGGAAAAGATATTATGAATTGGACAAAAGCCTGAAAAGTAGGATCTATAGAGACCTCAAATTAAGCAACAAAAAAACCCTCAACAGTCCCTGGGCATGAGAGATGAATAGAACCTTCTCTAAAGAAGACAGACGAATGGCTAATGAACATATGAAAAAAATGCCCATCATCTCTAATTATAAGAGAAATGCAAATCAAAACCATGAGATATCACCTAACCCCAGTGAGAATGACCCACATCACAAAGTCTCAAAGCTACAGATGCTCTCATGAGTGTGGAGGGAAGGGAACACTTTTACACTGCTGGTGGAACTACAAAATAATACAAACTTTTTGGAAGGAAGTATGCAGAATCTCAAAGAACTCAAATTAGACCTCCCATTTGATCCTGCAATCCCATTACTGGCATCTACCCAGAAGAAAAAAAATCATTTTATCATAAGGACATTTGCACTAGACTGTTTATCACAGCTCAATTTACAACTGTCAAAATGTGGAAACAACCTAAATGCCACTAACCCAGGAATGGATTAATAGGCTGTGATATATGTATACCATGGAATGCTATTCAGCCGTTAAAAACGATAGAGACTTTACATCTTTTGTATTAACCTGGATGGAAGTGGAACACGTTCTTCTTAGTAAAGCATCACAAGAATGGAGAAGCAAGCTGAGTGAGGTGGCCCACACCTGTAATCCCAGCATTCGGCAAGGCTGAGGTGGGCGGATCTCCTGAGCTTATGGGTTCAAGACCAGCCTGAGCTAGAGGGAGACTCTACCTCTAAAAATAGCTGAGCATTGTGGCGGGCCCCTATAGTCCCAGCTACTTGGGAGGCTGAGGCAAGAGAATCACTTGAGCCCAGGAGTCTTGAGGTTGCTGTGAGCTATGATTCCACAGCATTCTACCCAGGGTGAGAAAGTGATACTCTGTCTAAAAAAAAAAAAAAAAAAAAAAAGAATGGAGAAGCAAGAATTCAATGTACTCAATTCTGATATGATGACAATTGATGATCTTGTACATGATAGGGGGTAGGGGAATGAAGGAGTCAGGAGAGGGACAAAAAGAGGGGAGTTGGGGGATCTGGTGTGTGACACACCTCTTGGGGGTGGGACTCAATTATAAGAGGGAATTACCTAACAAATGCAATCAGTATAACCTGGTTCTTTGTACCCTCAATGAATCCCCAGCAATTAAAAGAAAAAACAGTAGTGGTGTGCATCTGGCAGATATACAACGAGTTAGACAAGGGTAACAAAGGAAAGATAGTAAAGGAAAGTGAAATATAAGAGGCATACAATGGGGAGGTGAACATAAGAACAAGAATATATTGCTGAAGAGATCATCATAGAATGAGTCTGAGGAACAATTTTTCTTATTTGGTTTGCTTTTATTTATTATCCTTTTCTTTTCTAGATCATTCTGGATTAAGATAGTTCAGTTACCACTCTCTTATTCTCATTTGACTCATATCTTATATATTTTTGGGATTAATATAGAGTAGGTTTTAATTTATGCTTGTTTTTATTGGTTTCCATAATTTGTATCTAGTCATGATGCTGTCTCTAGTTCAAAATTGAAGTTCTAGAAGAAATAGTTAAAATTAGTATGATAAATTAGACTCATATGGATAAGTTCCTTTTATTAGGTATGGTATCTGACTGCATGAAGTTAGTCTTTTCCAAAGTTCTACTAATACTGCTTTCTCTTTTTTAGTCAACTTTAATATATTGCTATAAATTTTATTACTTTTCTCCTATAAGCTTTCCCTTCCCATCTCTTATGGAGAAAGAGTTTAAGGCAAATAAGGTCTTTTTCCTGAAAGAGCTCACAATTTGATGGTCTTCACATAGTAAATGCCATAGTAAGTGCAGGAAAACAAATAAGGAACATTAAGTTCTGTGGCATGCAGGGCAGAGATCCAATTAAGTTACAAAAAGATATTTGAGTTGATCCTTGCAAGCCCATGACAGAACTAGGGAAGGCATTTTAGACAGAGGAACAGCCTGAGGAAGGCACAGAGCACACCAGGGCATTTAGTTAAGTTGTAGCCCAAACAGCTACACGCCCTCTGGGCATTTACATTGTGGCTACTGATAAATATTATTTTAGGGTAATTGTTTCTAAAAGAGAAATTATAGTTTTAACCTGCAATGGTAAACTAGTGTCCCAATAGAGGCAAGGTTGGGGCCCAACATGGAAAAGAAAGTCACATTATACTCCTACAGCCCTCCACCTTTGAGAAAACTTGCTATAGGAATATCTACATGATATAAATTCCTATTATTCCAGATCCCTCCTCATTTGCCTATTTATGCTGTTTTCTTCTCAGTTTTTGATTGCTTTGTTATTCAACTATACCCTGATCCTTATAATAGTAGATTGCATCTATTATACTTATACCATATGTCAGGCATTGTTCCATGTTCCTTATGTTTTCCAACTCCTTCAATAGCTTTTTATTCTATTATGATTCTACCTTAATGGTCTTAGCAACTTCCCTATATGTTGCATAGATCAAAACCATGATACATAGCTGGGCCTTGTGGCAGGCACCCATAATCCCAGCTATTTGGGAGGCTGAGGCAAGAGGATCTCTTGAGCCCAAGAGTTTGAGGTTGCTGTGAGCTATGCACCACAGCACTCTACCTAGGGAAACAAAACGAGATTCTGTCACAAAAAAGAAAAAAAAAAAACTATCATACAGCCACATCCAGGTGCAGGATAAGCTGGGACAGTGACTATGTAGTTTATTTAGCCTCTGTGGTAGAGGCAAACCATTAAAAAGGAACAGTTAGAAATGAATATGTCTGCTATATAATCTCTTTTCTTACTTGCCTGTTTTGATCATTTTGCCCTTTCATTTCTCTTTATTCTTTCTCATCAGTCTAACTCTTTTTCTCTGAAGAGACAAAAATTCTTTAAAGATTAAGATTCTTTACTACTATTAGTAGTAATACTGTTACTATTCACATATACAGAGGATGCTAACAAAATGTATAGACAATTTAAGCGTGAAAAAAATGGTATTAAAATTGTAATACTGAAGTCACATTTAGGTATACATTGAGTATTACAATTTTAATACAGTTTTTTCCTTGCTTAAAATGTGCATATGTATTTTGGCACCCTCCAATATTGAAGTTCATGAAAAATCAATTACAGTTTAAGTTTTCAATTTTATTTGTACAGAGTAACAGTTACCAGATTTTAGCATTATAAAAGCAGTTCTACAAAAGGAATGTTTACATTATACTTTAGTACCTTCAGTTATATGTTAACTATTCAGCATAAATATCCCTAGCCAAAGAAATATAATATTTATTTATTTATTTATTTATTTATTTATTTATTTAAGACAGAGTCTTACTTTGTCAGCCTTGGTGGAGTGCTGTGGCATCACAGCTCATGGCAACCTCCAGCTCTTGGGCTTAGGCGATTCTCTTGCCTCAGCCTCCCGAGTAGCTGGGACTACAGGCGCCCGCCAAACGCCTGGCTATATTTTTGTTGCAGTTTGGCTGGGGCTGGGTTTGAACCTGCCACTCTGGGTATATGGGGCCGGCACACTACTTACTGAGCCACAGGCGCTGCCTTCAAAAAATATAATCTTTTGTTGTACATTTCCTCTCTTGCTATTTTAAGACATTAATATTAAGATCAAATGGAAGTTGTTTATTTTACCTAAATTGAACCTTTGAGTTACAGTAAGTTGTTTTCCAAACTTGTAAAGCAGTAAAGTCATCTGATATAAGCAATTAGATTAGTTCA
The DNA here is from genome assembly GCA_963573935.1 of Arctocebus calabarensis. Lineage (NCBI taxonomy): Eukaryota > Metazoa > Chordata > Mammalia > Primates > Lorisidae > Arctocebus > Arctocebus calabarensis. The sequence continues at coordinate 9,341 of CAUYON010178293.1, forward strand.
TTGATTCCATAGATTTTTTATGAAGTTTCTCCTTTGTGCCAGGGTATATGGAAAGATGAAAGAGTTGATAGGGAATGATATATAGGCTACAGTCTGTTTGTGAAAATAAAAGCAATTATCACCCTTAATAAACAATAAGATATACCTAGGTAAATATCTATGAATAACCATAAACTATGCAACCGTAGGTGGATGAGTGACTGAATGGATGGATGGATGGATCCATGGATGGACAGAGATAGTTACCTACTAAATTAAGATTAATGTTGTGATTAATTGTGTTTCAATATTATGTTGTCTAAACATGTGTTAACTTTTTAAAATATTAAGGTTGACAGATTTGCAATGGAATTAGAACAGAGTCGGAATTTGAACAATACCATAGTACACATTGACATGGATGCTTTCTATGCAGCTGTAGAAATGAGGGACAATCCAGAATTGAAGGACAAACCTATTGCTGTAGGATCAGTGAGTATGTTGGTAAGTTGGAAAAGATTAAAAACAAAAATGAAATTTCATAATATATTTAAGTAAGCCTTACAGGTTCATGAAGGAGGAATTCTTTACTGAGGTCCTCAAGTTTGCTGAGTATTTTTCTGGGTTTTTTATCTATGCTCACGCAGTATTTTGAACATACTTTAAGTTACTAGTTTTTATTCTCATTTGACAAAAATCAAACTCAGAAAAATATTTAATAACTCACCCAAAGTTATAAACCTGGTAAATGATAGAGTGACATTGTATCTTTCCATTACAAATTAAATTTTTTATAGGTAACTGTTCAGGTTGAAGAGAAGTAAAAAAGGAAATGTTCTAAAGCAGAGGGCAGGCCAAAACCAGCCTGTAAATAACCCATTATTTACCCATTTCTGTAAATAAATTTTGTTGGAACAAAGTCACACTAATGTATTTATTACCATTGTTGTACTAAAAGAACAGAGTTGGTAATTGCAACAGAGACCATGTGATTTATAAAGGCTAAAGTGTTTACTATCTGGACTTTTATAGAAAAGGTTTGCCAGTCCCAGTTCCAGAGTAACATAATTCATTAATATGGTACATTTAGAATGCATTTAAATTATTTCCCTCATGACTTGGAAACTTTGCTTTTCTGCTTACTATGTTTGCCCTCCTTTTTGCCACTCTAGCTATGGAAGGTAAGAATGACCAGGATAGCTGTATGTGGTCAAAAGTGTATTGGGAATTAAAAGTAGTGACTAGAGAAGATGGATTTTGGTATTAGAAACATTCTAGAGAAAGAAGGAGAGGTCTTCCCTGTTCCTCACTCCTCCCACTGACTTAGATAACTGTAAACCTAATTCCTACAGAGTTATTATTTTATCATAAAGTTATAATTTGTTCTTTATCTCTGTTTCCATGAGTATGTAGGGAACTGACAACTCTTATCCCAAAATAATGTTTATTGAAAGGATACCCCCATTTCCTACAAACCACTAATAAATATTGGAAAAAAATTAACTTTATTAAGATTTAACACTGTAAATTTTCATATGTACATACACACATACTATAGCCATGTTAAAAGTAAACTGATTGCTTGTGAGAGCCAAAAAATATTTCTTTTCCTATAATTTCTATCCTCCTAAAAGTTGGTTATTTCTAAATTCAAAATGATTTGTTATATTTAAGCTAACATTACCCCTTTTATGTGCTAAACTAGTATGTTTCCCTTATTTTTATCCTACTAAAAAAAGCGTAATTGTTTTTATACTACTAAAAAAAGTATAGCTATAAATTAATGAGAGTGATGGTACATACATGTTTGATTATTCTAGTCTATTAAAGGTATAATTCTTTTGGGGTCAATTTGTTTGGTTTTTGGAATATTCCAAGTTGACACTGATAGTTGAAACTTAGACCCTGTAGCAGTTGTCTATTGCTTTATAACAACCCCCTACAGTACTTAGTAGACAACCATTTATTTGCTCAGGATTCCATAATTTGAACGGGAGTCAATGGCAATGGCTCAACTCCACCTCTACCTGGGGTTAAGTAGGGCTATTTAACTGAGGCTAGAAAATCCCAGATAGCTTCACTCACATGTCTGGTACTTTGACTGAGGTGACTAGAATGGCTTCCAGCCTTGACTTCAAACTTTTTCCTCTCTATGTGATGCATCATCATGTAGTAATCTACCCCAAGATCTTGACAATGATTGCTGGGTCACAAAAAGCAAAGGCAGAAGCCATTCTTAGGGCCTAAGTTTCAGGAATCATACAGTGTCATTTCTCTCACATTCTTTTCATGAAAGCAAGTCACAACACAAGTCACTTGACAGGAGGAACTAGAACCCACTTGTTGATAAGAGTAATTGTAAAATATTGTGGTTGTGATTTATACTCTGACACAAACCCAAAAGTTAGTGAATTTCCATCTAAAATTTTGTTTCTATTCTACTGTAGATATAGTATTCATATCAAGTCCATTAGATGTATTTGTATTAGTTTGTCTTTCTAGTGCCATTTGTATTTTTTGTTCCAAATGGTGACCATGGATTATTCTACTTTTGAGTACTATCTAGACTTTTTAAATGTCACTTAAAAATCATTAATGGAAAATAGATATTATTCTGAAATATTCATTTGATTATTATATTTTGCATTTGAATTTTCACTTGAGATTTCAAACAAGGATTCAATTTGTGATACATTTTTTTTTCATAAATGGTACTATGGTCTGTCACATTGACATAGACTTTTGTCAGGTATCATCATCAATAAGGTTTAATAGGTAATACTCTTCCTTTTACTCTCCTACTTTTTTAGTTTGATCGCCTAGTCAAAATGTTTTCTTTTTTTTGAGACAGAACCTCAAGCTGTCACCCTGGATAGAATGCTGTTGGCGTCACAGTTCACAGCAACCTCCAATTCCTGGGCTCAAGCGAGTCTCTTGCCTCCGCCTCCCAAGTAGCTGGGACTACAGGCGCCTGCCACAACGCCTGGCCATTTTT